>CM061223.1:9133493-9320993 GCA_030844895.1 Ambrosia x helenae
GGCATTTAATCGAACACTTGGTGTGCACCCATCAATTTGTTTAGTTTTAAAGCTCAAGATTAGCCAAAACATAACCATTTGTCTAATCATCATCATAATACATTATTTAGACCATTTTGCCTAAATTTCTCATATTAACAACAACTCCTAATAGTCACAAAGATTACTAGATATAAGTTGATTCAACCTAGAGGTTAAACCCCAAAATTCTACACATATACATAAGCATATGATCAAAATCAAATACACATATTAAGTGTGATTTGTAACCGGATTATACATGTTTAAGGCTCCCCAAGACTAGGGTAACCTATATTAACCATCAATTCCACGTTTTTATCAAAACCCTAAATTTTCATAAGAATCAAAAACGAATATAACATCAATTTCTACCAAATAAAAGGTACCTTGATGTTCTATAGGCCTTAGATAACCCGTATCTTGCTAATGCACTGAAAAGCCCCTTGATTTGGCTTGGATTCAAGCATGTTCTTGTGTTTAGGGTTTGAGTCTTGAAGGAGATGATGATCTCCTGATCATAACTCACGACACACACACATCAAGTGTGTGTTTTTATTGTTTTATTATTATTAATAAAACTCACTTTGTCATTTGGCAACAATGGTCCCTCAAGTTATCCCACTGTCATTTTTGTATAAAAACTAACTCATAAGCTAGTTTCAAACACCTTTTATTAATTTACAAACATAATATTATTAACTAGGTTATTTCCATGTTAGAATATAACCCATATTATTATCCGCTAAGTCTCGTGTTATTATATTGTTAATCACGCCTAATGGCGTAGTTAGGCGAACGAATGGTTTTGGGGTGTTACAATGGAGCATTTTATCATTCGATTCAACAAAGAAAGACTGCAGATCCCCGGGCTCACCGAGGAGTTAGCATGTACCGCTTTCACCATGGGGGTAAATGACGATGGTCTGTTACGAAAACTACACGGCCCGACGGGCTACCCGCAGACCATAGATGAAATGATGACCATCGCGAAGGCCTATGTAAAACAAGAAAATCCATAGCCATGAACCACGCTGTAAGAAAGAAGCAAGACGCGGTAAAAAACTCTGAAAGCTCCCGGGAGCAGCAAAGCTCCAAGAACAAGGGAAGGTCGGATAGGCATCCATACTCCCGGAATGACAGCAGGGAGGATCGAAGAGATGATCGACGACGATCTGAAAGGTCCCAAGATACATTCGTGGGAAAAGGAGAACGCTCGTCGAAGCCAAGATTCGAATATCCGGAGCTAACGAAAACACCACTCCAAATATTGGAATCTGAAGATCTGAGGCTTAACACGCCTCGCCATTTGAAGGAATCACCATCCCAAGACAAGTCTAAATACTGTGCCTACCATAAGGGTGTTGGACACGAGACAAACGACTGTTTCCAGCTGAAGAAACAAATCGAATACTTCTTCAAAACAGGAAAATTGGCACATTTGGTAAGGGATGTAAAACCAAATACCTCATCTACCGGAGCGGATAAGGCTGCAGGAAAGAGACCTTGGTAAATAAATATGGTGAAGTTTGAATCAAGATACGATCGAAAAAGATCATTCGAAAGAATAGAACCATGGATGGAGGCAACCATTACCATACCCCCTCATTACCGGATGCTGAGCATGGAAGCCTTGGTGATCTCCGCCGCGGTAGGGGATTATAGCATGAGGAGGATCCTGGTAGACACTGGCAGCTCTGAATATATCATATATGGGCCATGCTTCCGGCGTATGCGTCCGGAAGATCAAAAGATGCTAGAACCTGCCAGAGGTCCTGTGAGAGGTTTTACGGGGGAAAGCATTGAACCTCTGGGGCAGCTCACATTTCCGGTCACCATCGGAGACGGGCAAAAAGAGAGAACGATATTGGTCACCTTTTTGGTCATCCCGGCCAATTCCCAGTACAATGTGATCATGGGGCGATATACTCTAGGAAAAATTGACGCCTTGGTCTCAACGTCCAGAGGTTTCCTGATGTTTCCTATCCACAAGGGGTAGTCACGGTGCCCGGAGACAGAACTTGTGCGACCACAGACCGCAAATCACATCGTCAGGCACCAACGGGACTCGTCGGCCCGGAGAGGTGGGTGTTAAACACGGAATACCCAGAACAGACGGTCATGTTAGGGGACACCTTGTCCATGGAAGCACGAGACAGGCTCAAGTAGGTGCTAAGAAGTAACCTAGACGCGTTTGCTTTTAAACACGCTGACATAACGGGCATAGCAAGATCGAAAGCGGAGCATAAGCTGTCAACCTACCCATCCATCAAGCCCGTCACTCAGAAAAAGCGGAGCATGGCTCCAAGAAGGCGAGCTGCGGTAGTTCAAGAAGTAAAAAAGCCAGAAGAAGCAGGCATTTTACGGAAGACCAAGTACCATACTTGGGTTGCCAACCCGGTCATGGTCAAAAAAGATGACGGAACCTGGCGGATGTGTGTAGACTACAAAGATCTGAACAAGGCCTGCCCAAAAGACGCGTATCCTCTTCCGGAGATCGACCTCAAGGTAGCTCACTAGCACCATTCAAGTTTAAATGTTTTCTCGATGCATACAAAGGCTATCATCAGATCAAGATGGCCAGGGAGGATGAAGACAAGACTGCATTCCACACTGATGCTGGCATCTACTGCTACACAAAGATGCCTTTCGGATTGAAGAACGCGGGAGCAACATACCAAAGGTTAATGGACCAAGCATTCGAAAAACAAATTGGTCGCAACCTGGAAGTTTACGTTGATGATTTAGTGATCAAGAGTTGTACGGAGGAGAAAATCATCACGGATATTGAAGAAACGTTCATGACATTGCGAGAGTACAACATCAAGCTCAATCCCGGGAAATGTTCCTTTGGGATGGAAGAAGGAAAATTCTTAGGAGTGGTGGTGTCAAAAGACGGTTTCAGGGTCAACCCCGAAAAGATAATAGCTATCACAAGCATGCCCTCCCCGAAGACATTAAAAGAGGCTCAAACTCTAAACGGGAGGCTAGCAGCCATCAACCGTTATCTGGCACGACACGTGGAAAGATCTCTTCCCTTCATATCCACCCTGAAAGAATGTCTGAACAAAAACAAGTTCAGATGGACTGAAGAGGCGGAAAAGGCGTTTCAAGAAATGAAGGTATTTGTTGGCAACCTGCCTACACTTACTGCTCCCAAACCCGGAGAGATCTTAAAGATGTACATAGCAGCAGGACATCATGCAGTCAGCGCGGTCCTGTTAGTAGAAAGGGAAAGCTTACAGACACCAATGTACTATATCAGCCGGGTCCTCTCCGACCCGGAGGGAAGATATCCAACACTGGAAAAACTGGTGTTGGCATTAGTACATGCATCCCGCCGATTACGCCGATACTTCCAAGGGCACAAGGTGGAAGTGCTAACTGGTTTCCCTTTATCACAAATTCTGAATCGGCCAGAAGTCTCAGGGCGGTTAGCAAAATGGGCCATTGAGCTAGGGGCCTTGGATATAACATTTAAGAAAAGAACATCCATTAAAGGGTAAGTCATAGCAGACTTTATGGCTGAAATCCCGGAGGACGAAACAGCACAGCTACCAGGGAGCAGCAATGGATCTGCAACGGGGGACGAGAGCTCAGCATGGCAACTATACACAGACGGCGCATCAAATAGCAAAGGAGCAGGAGCCGGTCCCATGCTAGTTAGCCCGGAAGGAATGAAATCTTTACACGCGCTGCGTTTTGACTTTGAATGCTCAAACAATCAGTCAGAATACGAGGCGTTGCTAGCGGGAATGCGTTTGGCACTTTCAATGGGAGCAAAAAGAGTTGATGCTCATGTGGATTCGTTGCTAGTAAACTATCAAGTTAATGAGTCCTATGAAGCCAAGGATGACACGATGGCAAGATACCTGGAGAAAACAAAAGCACTGATGTCAAAATTTGAAAAGATAACACTCATTCACGTGCGAAGACATAAGAATGACATCACAGATGCCCTTAGCAAGCTGGCATCTTTAGGTACTGAAGAAGACGTTCACATCGAGACCTTAAAGCAGCCATCAACCCATATGGCGGAAGTGCACAATGTATTCATGGCAGAAGTATCATGGATGACCCCCATCCAGCAATACCTGGAAAAAGGAACACTCTCGGAAAATAAAGGCGAGGCACTGAAGATCCGGACCAAAGCCCTGCAATACGAAATGCACGGAGGAAACCTGTACCGGAAATCCTACTTAGGACCAGCTCTACGATGTGTAGCACCATCAGAAGCAAGATTCTTGATACAAGACATACACGCAGGCATATGTGGCATACACACGGGGCCTCGAGCGGTAGTAGCCAAAATAACAAACGTGGGGTATTTCTGGCCGGGAATGCACAACATGGCCGTACAGGAACTGCAAAAATGTATCAGCTGTCAGAAATATGCACCACAAACAATACGACCGAAGAACAAACTGATACCGGTCACGGCCGCGTGGCCATTCCAAAAGTGGGGAGTGGATCTGGTAGGGCCGTTTCCTTTGGCCCCGGGAAAGTTGAAATATCTAGTGGTGGCCGTTGACTATTTCACGAAATGGGTCGAGGCCAAGCCATTGGCAAAAATTGAAGCATCAAACATCAAGAAATTCCTATGGGAACACATAGTCTGCCGTTTTGGGGTCCCACTATACCTTGTCATTGACAATGGAACACAGTTCACGGACAGGTCGCTTAAGGAATGGTGCACGGGGTTGCACATCCAGCAGGTTTTCACCACCGTCGCCCACCCGCAAGGCAACGGCCAGGTGGAAAGAACAAATCGGAGCATTCTGGAGGGATTGAAGAAACGACTGGATGCAGAAGGAAAATCTTGGGTTGAACAGTTGCCACATGTCCTCTGGGCACATAGAACTATGCCAAAAACAAGTAATGGTGAGACGCCGTTCAGTCTGACATATGGCTCAGAAGCAATGATCCCGGCAGAAATCGGAATTCCTTCCTTAAGAAGAAACAGCAACGAAACAAATAATGAAGAATTGATTCGTGCAAATCTGGAAATACTAGAGGAACGCCGCGAGGCAGCATATGTCAACGAAGCACGGTACAAGAGACTCTTAGAAAAGTACTACAATAAGCGAGTCCTCGAGAAGACGTTCAAAGTAGGAGAACTTGTGATGCGAGATAATGAAGCAAGTAGATCCGAGGATCAAGGAAAGCTGGGACCAAATTGGGAAGGGCCGTATGAGATAGCTGGGGTACTGGGGAAGGGAGCATACTCCCTGAAACAGTTGAATGGGGAAACAATACCGCGGACATGGAATGCGGCGCAGTTAAAGAAGTGTTACGTCTAACTAGACATAAATCAAGAGACAAGGCTCTAATATCTCACGATAGATATATTTTATGTAAACATTATGATAATGATCACGGCATACCATGTTAATAAAACGCCTTTTACGACAATATTTCTTACATCCCTATACATTGATGTGTTACATCCAAAAGATAGTCATACATATGACATTGCAAAACAAAAACAGGGGGCAGGACAAAAATCCAGATGCCATTTCCCTACAAAATACTAGCTAGTTAAAACAAAACCAAAAGTAAGCCTATTCACAGGCACAAGACCTTCAGAGCCTACCATCCAGAATCGCTAACACCTCTGCAGGGGTGTACAACAATTCTTCCGCCTGAACAACCAGGGGAACTGGATGGTCAGGAAAATCTTCAACGACTCCAGCATGAGGATCCTCTTGATCATTGACATGGTCATCACCATCGTTCAACAAAATGATAGGAACCTCCGGAACATGAACCACCGGCACGTCCAGAATCACATTCGGGTCAGGACCAGGAGGATGCTCTTGATCAACGTCGTGATCCACCTCAAAAAACAACTTTCGTGGACCACGAGAATATGTCTTTCCATATCGTCGTGCAGGCACATAATCAGCATACTTAATGTTAAATTTCTCAAGTGCATCTCGACGTTCATCCATGTCACGAGAGTATTGATAGAGCATTTGCAATCCATCAATAGCATCAAGCTCCCTCAATAACTCCATTACAGAGGTTGAATGGCGAGCCATGAAAGAAAGAAAAAGGGGAGAGAAAAATTATGAAAACCGGATAAATGAACCATTTTGATAAGTCAAGTGACTTATAAAGATCCTCTTGGGAAGACCAAGAGATATGCTTTTAATAACTCTGACACAAATATCTGTGGAAACAGTGAAATTGGCGACTCATAACGTCATGTAATCATGACATGCAAAAGGCCATTAATGGCCGTCAAATCCATTGTCAGCACACTTTAATATAAATAATGACAAGTGGCACACACACACACACCACATATTTGCAAACCACACGTGCAAAGTAAAAACATAAATAAACAAAGTCAGAAATACAAAGGGATTTTAATCTCTACTAGAAGAGGAACTTTCAACATCAGACGAGCCCTTAACAAAAGGCTCAAGCAAAGACCGAAGAGATGAAATACCATCATCACCAACATGACTGCTCAACTGCGAAATGGCCTCCAAGGAATCACTGCTTAAAGCTTGCATAGAATCAGCAACCCGGGTGGGAATTTCTTTTTCCTGCTCTGTGGGTGGGGGTACTTTTTGACCAACAAGGCCAATTTGATTACCATATGCTAACCCACTAAGATACCCAGCTTCCATAGCCACCTCATAAAAAGCGTTAATACGGTCCTGGTATGCCTGGCTGGTCCGGATGAAGCGCCATGAAGCAGGAATACCTCGTGTTATCAATCAATCCCGGTCAAAGCGAGCATGCTCCAGCTGGGACAGAAGTGAGATGGCGAGGGCCTTGGCAGCTTCGGTAGAGTCAACAGCTTGATCAACACGCTGGTTTGAAAGAGTCAATTTCCTTTGACACTCATTAAGCCTTTCCATCACGGAATCCTTTTCCTCTTCTGCCCGTCTGATCCAGGACTCAAAGTTCTCAACCTCGGCATAAAGCAGCTTACACCTCTCCATCTCGGCTTGGTTCCGGGCAACAATGCTTTTCTCTGCAGCCAGCTCTTTGGACAAAGTATTAACACGGCTCTCAAGACGAGAAATGATACCGCCCTGGGAATTATTAGCCCGGAGCAAATTCAGTTTCTCCTCCATATGACCCGTAACCATCCGGGCTTTATCACCCTCCAACTTCTCTATAGCCACTTGCCGAGATACCAGCTCTACCTCGGCCTCTGCCAACTGCTTGGCCAACCTTTCATTTTGGGACGTAAGGGAGAATTGCTTATCACGAATCTCCAAAAGGCTAGCAAGATCAGCCCGCCATCGCCGAAGAAGCTCATAGGAAGAAGCGGTGTAACAAACACTGGAACCCAGCACGTTTTCAGCAAGCTGGGCATTATGCAGCCCCTGTAAATAGGACCTCTCTGCCGGGGGGAAGGCATGTTCTGACCAATGACGAATGACGTCCGGATATATCAAACGACTTGACTCAGCAATTTACCACCCTGGCGTGTAACGAACATCTTTCAAAGACGGCCGCCAATTGATACCAGGTGAATACACATTGGCCGGCATCTCACTTGCACTAGATGAACCATGAGACGGTGAAATCCCGGTACGAATCCCACCGGGAAATTGGATGGGATTCTTCTGCACATCCCGCAAAAGCTGAAAGAAACTTTGCCCAGCCACAAAACTGGAAGTAACAGAGGGGCCAGCAGGAGAAAATACCGGCTTCACAGATACAGGGACCGAAACACTGGGCAATGACAAAGAAGTGGCCGCGACACCCGCTGACACAGGGGCCTGCGAAGAAACAGAAACACTGACCACAGGTACCGAAGACTGAGCAACGGTACTGGATACAGGAGATAAAGTAACAGCAACAGTCTTCCCGGTACTGCTCCCAACAAAATCCGGAATGACCTGCGTGGCATCAACTAAGATTGTAGTAACCTCTTCTGACCCAGACAAAGGCAGACTAACAGCTATCCTTTCACCTACAGACAATAATCATATAGGGTATTACAAAAAGGGGCGGAAAACAGTACCGCAAACGAAAGAACCAAGGATCAAATACTTACAAAGGGATTTTTCCTTCAGGTCTAGCATTTGTTTTCTCTTGGCTAACAAGGCTTCAACACCAGGAACAGCAGCGGCCTTTCTTTTCTTTGATTTATCCTTTTTCTTCTCCGCACTCACATCACCCTGTGGCGGAGCAACATTGATAGGATTCGCATCAATAGGATCCGCAACATCTTTTCCAACATCCAAGTGCACAGACTCTACCACAGACACAGACGTACCAGCAGCTTGCTGTAAGACAGGACCAACAGGGGCTGGAATTAGGAAATTAGAAACCGTTTGACTAAGAATGTCCAATTCACCAGGACCTAGTGGTCGATTATGTTCTACCAATTGAGAAGAAATTTCTGAATCAAGAACATCAAAATATTTCCACGACCCTTGATCTTTACGCCGATACTCTGGAAACACAGTATCATTTACCCATATCCGGCTCATACCAACAGCAACCAAAGCCCTCTCTGGAATAAGAGTACATTCTGTAGGATTGTTGGTCAGAGCAAGATATAATGGATCCCTCTCATAAACAGCAGGAAGGGGACACTCGTCGGCCAATTTAGCTTTGGCCTCTGGATACTTAATTGGGGCCTGAACAGGGAGAACACGTTCATCAACAAAGAAAAATTTCTTTCTCCATTCTTTGTCACGAACGCTCTGGGGGAAATTGTCTATACAGGACAATGTACCGGGGAGACGATCAAATGTGAAGTATTCCCCTTTAAACTTTAGAACATATAACACCCGGAAAATTTCCAGACGAGGTGCTCTACCCAACCCTAGGACACAAAACTCGAAATGGCGAATTTTTATTAAACCTAAGGGATGCAATTGGGAGGGGTTTACTTTATAATACGACAACAGATCAAAGATAAAATTAGTGGTCGGCAGTCGAAAGTGGGAGAAAGTAAAGAACTCCCCATATAAGATGATCTTGCCTTCTTTGAGAGGAAAGGCCCGGTCATCTTTACCCGGGAGTATCGGTCCCCACTCCAAAGGAATCTGGTAGTCACTTATGAACGAAGGTAACGAAGGCCAATTACAGGGTATATCAGACACATTCATGACGACGCGTGATGAACTTGCCTTGGGAGCCATTTTCCAAGAAAGAGAAGAACGGTTGAAATGAGATTATTTGAACAAAAATGGACCTCTTATACAGAGGTAAGGAGGACGTTTTAAATTCAAAAACCAACAATGCCAGGTGTCCACTCCCTAGGCACTCATACCATTTATGAGGAAAATTGATGCGACGGTTATTGTAATTATTACATCACGTGCCTAAGCCATAAAACACGACTCCCAATTTAGACTTAAATTACATTCTTTCGATTTTTCAAGTTTTGTCTATTTACAATAAGTCTAGTAATATTCACACGTTCTTATCACTAGACTGGGGGGACATGACGAGGTAGGGCCAAGATAAATCTGGCCCATACCACATTAACATGAGCCCAATAAAGAAAGACCCAACCAACTCGAAGGAGTCAAATTGGTCAACATAAATAGTCAAATAGAATTAATGCAATGATAGTCAAAAGGCGAAGTCAATGGACAAACAATCATGCAACAATTATCTCCTTTCGCAAAGAAGACGGGAGAATAGCAAAACAGCAGCTATAAAAGGAGGATGAAAGGTAAAAGCAATCCAGATCATCATCTCTATTCTCATTCTTACTACACTCATTTTCATTAGAAAACATTACTTATTCTCACGCCGGAGGGTGGTCACTGGGTTACCCCCAATCCTGTGGCGAGTCCTAACGGTGTTCTCTTTTGCAGGAGCTATCTTCATACTCACTTTAAACGAATTGGGAAGATTTTTTTGTATCATCTAGAAGATTCAGAGCACTACCCAGGTTCTTACTTCTTCACCTCTCAACTAACAATGTGCTACATTCGTCTCAAAATCCAAATTTTATTATTGTATTAAGAAAATACTAAAAATAGAAATGAAGTATAAAACAATTCAAAATATTTAATTATTTATACCATGCTTGATGATTGTGTAAACGATAAGACTATGTGTAGTGGAGCTTAAAATAAGCGTGAAATGGGGGGATGCGTTATATGTAAAACACCCCTCCGCCCCCCCCCCCCCCCTCTCCCCCCTCTCTCTCAACTTATCTCTCTCACTCCCTCTCTTACTTTGATCTCTCTAATTTTATTAAAAAAATAAATACATATTAGTTAGATAATAATTAGAGGGGTGTGAACCATTACACCCTTATTTGGTTAAAAATGACTAAGCTGACGGGACATCCACATGATGCCAAAAAAACGCCCTTAGGAGGGCATGAACCACTACTCATGGTCTAAGATTCAAGTAAATAAACAGTCAAACGATAATTAAAATGAAGAAATACATAATACAAGTAAAAAGTTGGAAATATTAAGCGTGGAAGTCACACATTTGGTATATGAGATTACTGTTTTTTAAAAGAACTTATTAACTCCATGTAAAGTTAACATATACCCTTAATCTAAAATAAAAACTTATAATGAAATCAACTGCAATCGCCGCATCTTGTTATTGTTAGTCGCATTTCCACCACCGCTTTGGTCTAATCATAGTGTTCATCATCTTCTTTCCAACTAATGATAAAATCGAAGACTATCCCACCCATATCCACTAGGTTTTTGTTTTGTGTGCAAACCAAAACTAGCGGTGAGGAAAATGAACTAAAGATGACGGATGCAAAACCATAATGGATTTGCTTATTTCTTATTTATATAAAAGGGTAAAATGATCAATTTTAAAAAGATGTCTAAAAGCTAACATCCGCCGATTTTAGGGACCAAAACGTGACGGATAAGTAAACAATATTGATGATGTCCAAATCTTTGAAATTAGGGGTGTATATGATATCTTCACACATTTTTTTGAACGGCTTATAAAGTTTTTAGTTTTTACACGCTCCATAACTATCTTATATTACATATCAACTATTTTCCACATCCGTTGAGATCGCTACTCAGGGTGGACGTCTAAGGGGTTTTTTTTTTTTTTTTTTTTTTTTTTTTTTTTTTTTTTTTAATATGGGAATAATGAATAAACAACAATGAGAGTATCTGATTCTAAAAGGTAATCTCATTCTATGCACACTTAGTGTTTAGGTTTTTTAATTTTTCTTTATGTCGGTACAAGTAGCTAGTGGTGGATATACCAATTCTTTTAGTTTATTCTGTTTAGGATATTGGATATATAACAACCCAACTTATAATTTCGATTCGGGTCGGGGTCGCGTTGTCAAAATGAAGTTTTTTTTAAAGGTTAATTTCTTTTAAATCCTGTAGTCGGTGGGACTTGAACCCAAGACCTTCTACAACCTAGGTGTTTTAAAGGCTTTGCCTTTACCAATGGACCACCACCCCATTCAGGGGCGAAGTATTGTTGGGGCCAGGGGTGGCCCTGACCCCCCTGTTTTTTGGTGCAGTAGTGGAAATTTGCGATTTTCATAGGTAAATTGAGTCCGGGTTGAGTCCGGCCCCCGCCGATTTTCCACTACCAATCGAAAAAAATTGAGTTCGGCCCCCGCCGATTCCGAAACCAAGCTTCGCCACTGACCCATTGGTTTGTCAAAATGAAGTTAATAAATAAAATATTACAAAATATTTTTAAATTATTTTTTATGTGAATTTTCGCCTTTTAAAAATAACTGATTAAGTATATTTTTTTAATTTTTTTAAACAACGTTTATAAAATGATCACTAATTCAAAGTCATAGTTGTTACGTGCCTAGTAGTCATTGGGATGGGTCACGATTATGGCCAGCATCAAGGCCCAACAGTTGCACAGGCCAGGCCCAAAAGACAGATATCAAGCCCATTCGTGACCAAGATGCTTAGCCCAAGTCCAGCTGAAATTGCATTTGTTATTTTTATTTTCCATAGTGGTCAATAAAGTGCATGCATATAGGATTAGTGGAGTTATACTCATGGAGTAGTGTTCAATCACTAGCTTTTGCATCTTTATATTCATGTAATTGCATTTGATCATGAAGAAATGAAAAAAAAAAAAAAAAAAAAAAAAACTAAAGAAAGCTTTGTCTATCTTCTCACCTTGAATTCTTGAAAGTTTTGTAGGTTTTTCTTTGTAAAACATATCAATTGGTGCAAGGGCGAAGCATCCATGGGGCCAGGGGGTGCCCTGGCCCCCCTGTTTTTTGGCGCAGTGGTAGAAATTTACGATTTTCGTAGGTAAATTGAGTCCGGGTTGAATCCGGCCCCCGCCGATTTAATCTTCCGACCCCTACCGATCGGAATTATTGAGTCCGGCCCCCGCCGATGTAATCTTTAAGCTTCGCCACTGAATTGGTGCTTTCATTGAGCCTTAGCCTCTTTGGCTTTGAAAGAACTCAATGACTCTATTATTCTATCTCGCTTCACCGGTTCAAATCCGGCCTGATGGCTTTGTGAAGTTGAACGGTTTTTTTTCCTTGTATGTAATTTACAAGGAAGAATGGTTGGCTTAAGTGGTTGAATACTTTGATGATGAACCTTTTTCTTGGTTCAATTCATGATATCGAGGGCCTAAACGTCTCACTTGGAAGTCTTTCACCATCGGAATGCTTCATCGTTTCCTACCACCACCACCGTCTCGACCACAACAACAAAATCCCCTTGCACCATCGCCTATCCATACCAAATTCAATATTATTTCTCGTCCACATACCCATCCTATGTTGTCACTCTATAACCCTCAAACCTCACACGACTCATATGGCCTTGCAAAATTAACTAAAGAAAAGCTAGCATTCCAAATTGAGCATATGAATCAACCTTCTGTTCATTTATTGATACTAGTATCCAACCCCATTAACAAAACCGCCGCCACTGTTTAAAGAAAGAAGTTTTTGAAGGAACTCTAAAAACTCTACCATGCATCTTATAATGGAGATATGCGAGTGGTGCCCACCGTGGCACTCCGTTGTGCCCGCTCCAAACGCCGTTGTTTGACTCGAATGGCGACCACCTTGGCGATATTCGTGGCTCTACATTGAAACCATCCCGAAGATCTTTGTTCGACTTGAATGACGACTGCCCTGGCAAACACCATCACACTATGTAGGGATTGAACCAAACACTACCGGAAGACGTGAATGGCGCCGACCACCATGGCCAACTTGTTCCGTTCTTGAGGACAAGAACGTTTTGAGGCGTGTGGAAATGTTACGTTCCTAGTAGTCATGGGATGGGTCACGATTATGGCCAACATCAAGACCCAAAAATTGCACAGGCCAGGCCCAAAAGACAGATTATCAAGCCCATTTGTTACCAAGATACTTAGCCCAAGTCCAGTTGAAATTGCATTTGTTATTTTAATTGCAATTGTTATTTTTATTCTTATTGTGCATAGTGGTCAATAAAGTGCATGCATATAGGATTAGTGGAGTCATGGAGTAGTGGAGTCAATCACGTAACTTTTGCAAGTTTATATTCATGTAATTGTATTTGATTATGAAGGAATAAAAAAAAATTAAAGAAAACGTTGCGCTTTGATCTATCTTCTCAGCTTGAATTTTTGAAAGTTTTGTAGGTTTTTTTTAAAACCTATCATAGTTCTGATTCTGTAAGCTCCATTGAAGAAAATCTCTCTTACCAACTGTTGTTACCAACTGTTGTTTCAATCAGTAAAACAAATGAGATGTTCATTAATTGACGGCAATTCATACATATTAATATGCTTGTGAAATGCATACATATGGGCGCCTAGCTGCCTAGTATATTATATGCACCGAGTCTAAGTGAACCTAAAGTTATTTTTATGTAATATATAGTACAGAAACTCGATTGAACTCATAAGGGAAACCTCAATATATAAATAATTTGAGGTGGTTCAATTTTAAACAAACCAACATACATGGTTGTGTAGCCATGTTACCAGTGGCGGAACTAGAGGGGGCCCCTCGATTTGGAAAAAAATTGAAAATTTAGGTGAAAAAAGTTAAAAAAAATAGTGAAAATCTACGAAAGGAACCCCCTGGAAATTATTCATGGATTCGCCACAGCACGTTACCCGTTTATTCAAATGAACAATGTTGAAATCCGATATCCTTGTTTTTTATTTATTTTCAGCAGCAGTTAGTAATTTTCTTTTGATGTTTATATGATTTAGACTAAGTGAGTTAGAGTTTGTGTCATTTATGTTTTTATAGTGGATGCCAACTGATTTACAGTTTGTGTCATTTATGTTTTTCTGGTGGATGCCAACTGATTTTGTAAAGGGGGAGGGCACTACCCTAAAAGTTTTTAAACTTCAATGATTTCAACTAATCATGCATGCGCCATATCACTTCACTAAAACTAATCATGCATGCAACGCCATATCACTTCACTAAAACACAGTTTTGAAGGCAACACTTCACTGATTTCTTTTATTTATTTTCAATTGAATTTAATGACCGTTGCATTTAAAAATAGTTTTACTGCCCCTTAACTACAACTAGCAAACGGTCCACGGATCCACTACCAGCACCACCAGCGACTGTGTTACTGTGCTGGTAGTGGGGTACCTGTGACCAATTTTGGTACGTTGTATGATTTAGACTAATTGAGTTACAGTTTGTGTCATTTATGTTTTTCTAGTGGATGCCAACTGATTTACAGTTTGTGTCATTTATGTTTTTCTGGTGGATGCCAACTGGTTTTGTAAAGGGGGAGGGCACTACCCTAAAAGTTTTTAAACTTCACTGATTTCAACTAATCATGCATGCGCCATATCACTTCACTAAAACTAATCATGCATGCATTGCCATATCACTTCACTTCACTGTTTCTTTTATTTATTTTCATTTGAATTTAATGACCGTTGCATTTAAAAAATAGTTTTACTGCCTGTTAACTACAACCAACAAACAGTCCACGGATCCACTACCAGCACCACCGGCGACTGTGTTACTGTGCTGATAGTGGTGTACCTGTGACCAATTCTGATACGTTGTGCCCCGTCCCTGTGAGATCTCAGGATCGTTTGAGGGAATGATTGAGAGGAAAAACTAAATGTTTTATAAACAGAAAAGTTTGACAAAATACGAATGAAAACCTATGGACCTATTTACACTAAGTGAATAGGTTTGTCCCGAGAGACACAACCGTTTAAACAAACATAACTACCACTAACTGTCACTAACCGCTAATCCTATCGGTGTGACATTTTGCAACATCTAGACTTAGGATAAAACTAATATTTACATGTGACACATATTTACAAACTATTATGTTTGGTCTTGTAACTTGTTTTGATGCAAGGGATTATGTCCAACATTTCCCCCCTAATCTTTGCATTAAAACTCTTTGTGCAGCCTTTACTTTCTGGTGCGCTTCTTTGGTGGAAGGTTTCGGTCTTCCAAGTCTTTCTTCTTTCAATCCTTTGCTGCACCGCTGCTTTCTCCAAACTTGATTGTGAGCTATCTCCCTTTGTCATTGTTCGTGACTTCTCTTTTCAATTTTTGGCAACTAATCTTCTTTAAAACGGCCTACTTGTCTTTCGATCACCACTGGATTTGATCAATTCTCTAATTCTCTGCTAACTGCTATTGATCAATTTCTTCCTGGATCAAATTTCTGACTTTTTTTTATTGGAACAGACCACTGGTTGTTCGACCACCACTGGATTTAATCAAACCTCTGCTACATTGCTGTTGATTAATTTCTTCCTGGATCGAACCTTCGAACCTGCTATTCCTTAACTTTAACTTCTTTGATTTCGGATTGATTTGATATCAACTTTGCTTGTCTCGGATCAAATCAATATCAACCTTTCTTGAGATTAATTTGATATCAGCCTGAATGACTTCGGATCAAATTATCTTCTTCTGGTTTTTCGGTCGCGTAGCGAATCAAAACCTTAATTCCGAGAATAGTAACGGGGCTTTCGGTTGCAGGACAAATCAAAACCAATAACGGGGTTTTTCGGTCGTTTAAAACGAATCAAAACCAGATAACGGGGTTCTTCGGTTGTCAAGCAAATCAAACCTACCAACTGGGTCTTTGGTTGTAAGACGAATCAAAGCCTACCAACTGGGTCTTTCGGTCGTCTAACAAATCAAACCAATTGTTGTGTGCTGAGAACAGTAACAGGGCTTTTGGTTGTAGGACAAATCAAAACCAATAACGGGGTTCTTCGGTTGTCAAGCAAATCAAACCAACTGTTTTAGAAACCGGTCCTTCAGTTGCAGGGCAAATCAGAACCGTTCCTCCCTTTTTGTTTTTTTTATTCTTCTAAATCATATACTATCCCCTATTTTTTAATCAGTGAACAAAACTTTAAAAAAACACTGATATACAACTTATAATATAAACCCTCAATTATATTATAATATTTTTGAGTTTGACTTCAAAAGTCAACCATCTTCTCCATTTTTCCCTTCCCACGTAAAATTCTGCCCAAACCAAAACTTTTCTTTTGTTTTGATTCAATCTAATGGAATGATATTAAATCTGCTCCAAACTGACAACTTTGGATTCCCGATTGATAATACTTAATCGAATACAAAAGGAAAACTCCAAAATAAACTTTCGGTTCTAAACCCGAATGGAGATGATCTTAATCTTTTGATGGTTTCTTTACTTGCTTTGTAAACCAAGTTGGTTTTGTATTGTTGATTGTTCGAAACGAGTTCGAAACCCTTTGACTGCTTTCGTTCGAAGTAAAACAATTTGGCGAGAAACTTGATTGAACGAATAGAACAAAGTATCAACAATAATCTTGTAATTTCTGACTTTGATTAAGATCTAAGTATTCGAATATGATAGTATAGGAGGGCAAGGTTAGGTATAACCGTTACTAATCACGTTTGAGCGATTCTGTTCAAAATCCAGTGACTCGCCAGAATCTTTCGGACTCGCTGGAACTTTTCTTTTCCGGTATGTTTCTTCCTTTAACGGTTATATTTATGTGTATTGATCTTCTAATTAATCCTGTTTGGCCTTTGAATGATTGTTCCAACGATTTCCAGTAAATAAATCTTGTCTCTGTTTCGGAACAGAAAACAGGGGATTGATTTCCTTCGTTTGTTCTTCGTCTTCTTCGTGATGTATGGAACAATCCGATTAACCTTTGCTCTGATACCAAATGTGAGATCTCAGGATCGTTTGAGGGAATGATTGAGAGGAAAAACTAACTGTTTTATAAAAAGAAAAGTTTGACAAAATACAAATGAAAACCTATGGACCTATTTATACCAAGTGAATCGGTTTGTCCCAAGAGACACAACCGTTCAAACAAACATAACTACCACTAACTGTCACTAACCGCTAATCCAATCGGTGAGACATTTTGCAACATCTAGACTTAGGATAAAACTAATACTTACATGTGACACATATTTACAAACTATTATCTTTGGTCTTGTACCTTGTTTTGATGTAAGGGATTATATCCAACAGTCCCTCTGATGATCTACCTTGGGATGGGAAATTACATATTTTAATTTAACAACGTTGTTTATTACATAAACAAAGGTGATATTTACAGCCTGCCTGGTATGTCATATTCTCGTACCATGAAATAGGTATAAGTAAAATTATAGAACCTAATTGCCTGTTTTTGTGTATTTCGCGATAAGCAATACAAATTACAATCTGTGTTGGACCAGCTAAGCTAACCGAACTAACCAACTGCAACTCTTATGTCTATCATCACCACCTCTTATAAAACAATGCTAATAAAATTTTAACCCTAATGAGAATGAAAATGACCATTAGTGTGTTGCTAATAATAACGGTTGTTTCGAGGTTGATTCTCCCACTGTGACACACGCTTGAGGAAATGAAGGCGGTCGATATGCTTCTACTGCTTTGAGACAAGCAGCATCAACATCACTCGGTCCATACTTGTCGAGCTCATCGCTATCCTTGGCATCCTGAGTAACATTAATACAATTATCAAGAGTTATGTATACATATATTTAGTTTAAAACAAGTTGATTTTTAAATTCATAACAATAAAAACGGGTGTAGAAACAGTGTCCAGGAAAATAATTGGAAGACAATATGAACAAAAGAAAAAAAGACCAAGTAATTGTAATAAACCAGAGCAAACCAAATGGTGGTTGGATGTTATTTTGTTGTTTGAAATTCTAATAATAAGATGTTGGTATATCTATAATTATTAGTAATTCAAGACATTTGTATATAAATTTATAAAGTGACCAAATATTAGGGTGACAAATCCTAACACGACATCAGGAAAAAAAAATAGGTTTCAAGTCTGCTCACACGACCTTTTTTATTAGAGAGGTCAACCAGAATACGATCAATTTAATAGATGTTTAACCCAAACCCTATACCCGTCTCATAAATGGGTTAACCTATCAACCTGTTAAGGATTTTTTTTTTTTTTTTTCTAATAATATGTATACATTTAGATTTTAAAGATAGAAGTGTTAATAGTTTTGACTTTTAGTTTTTCACCAACTATTAAATTCTAAAAGTGATATTCATTTTGCCTTTCCCCACCCAATCCCTTTTAATCCATAATTCAACATTATTTTGCCTTTTGAACCCTTTCGTGAACTCTTCACTTACAACATATACATTTTATAAGTTAGCCACCCATTCACCGGTCATTTCGATTCGTTTCTTCTAATCTCGAGCCAAATATGTAAACCCAAGTTTATATTTAGGTCCAAGTGTTTCTAGGTTAGGGTTTATGTATTTGACACAAATATGTAAACCCCACTGTAATTAAGTTAAACATATCGACAAATAGTTAATTTTCATATACATTAAAAAAATCAATTTTGTAGTTTGTTAAATTAACCAAAAAGGGTTATTTCCTTGGTTAATCAGGGAAAAAAACATATACTTATCCAAACATTAAAAAAACGATCATAGCAACTTTATAACCAAACAAATCCAAACATGTGGAATGCAAAGACTAGAATCAAGTATACCTGGACAGAGCAGTTATAAAATGTAGGAAGGAAGCGGAATTTGCAATACTCATTGTAAGCTATGGTGACAATAAGGAGTGGTATTGTCGCAATAGATGCAGAGGGTTTTGATTTCAGTCCAAAGAGCCCAATCATGGTGACTTGCATGACAATGATGGCTACAACAACATGATGATGGATGTGAGGCCAATATTGTCCACACGTCTCGTATGTTGTTTCATACACATCATGAAACTGCATGAACACACATTATCAGGTAAGTATTATCTTATAAGCAAATGAGATGGCCGGATAACTGAACATAAAATCTACTCTTTTTTGTGACCAAGGATCAGGTAGTAGGTAGCTTGCACTTGGAGATGACCTTCAAGGGGGTTAAAGCTAGTGGAAGCTGGATTTGAACCAAAGACATCTACTAGCGGATTAGGGTGCTTACCATTGTGCCATCCCCTTGAAGGTTTAAAATCCACTCACATACAAATATTTATTGAAGTTGCATAAAATTAGAACTTTACGTTTTGTATAATACTGAATCAAACCTGATTGACGTATACCACATAGCCTAGAAGGAAGTAGACGATGAGAAATGGAAGAAGCAATGGTGCAATGACCGCGTACACGGTGCCAATAAGCACAAAAAGAGAAACAAATGGAATAACTCTATAGTAAGGAAATGAAAAAAGATAGTTCCATTTCTTTTTTCCTCGGCCCCACGTATGCAGTTTCACAGTATCCCATGCAAGTAATCCAGGCTGAAGCATCTCAATTGAAAATCCCGCCAACCCACTCGTCAAAATATATGTCATAAAGAAGTCTGCCTGCGCGGATATTATTATAAAAAAAGCTAATCTAAGAGAAAAAAAGGGGGATATATAAGAATTTCATGCTACTTACTCGCGCAGAGACGGCCCTTGCAAGACGGCTTGGAACATCCCGTGGGTTAACGAAACTTTTCCCAATTTGATCAAGTAAAGATCCAGATAAAACACTCATGAAAAATACATTAGCCATTAAAAAGTAGAAAACCATGTTGCTAGCTTTTTGTTCTTGTTCACTTCTTGAGACATAACCGGCTACTCCCGCCATTCCCTTCACGACAAAAGGAACAACATAAAGAATCCCACTAAGAATAACACTAGGAAGATATCCTGTAATAACCGAGCTCAATCCTGGTCTGCGAAACAAATTATACATTAATGGAAAAGAGTACGAATGGAACAATTTTTTTATTAACTTCACCTAACAATTAAAACAATTTTAGAGGTCATCCAAATAATTATTTGGTTTCGTTTGGAAAAGAAGGGAGAAACTGTACTCACATATGCAAAATACAAACATTTCCCCTAGATAGATCATCTAAAGCATATTTGAGTAAATTAAGAAGTAATTTGTCACTTCACAATTTTAGAAGTAAAAAACATCATAGGTACGATCTTCATTTTACTATTTCCCAACAATTTTTGTTTGCAGGGATCAGCATAAAAGAAACCCAATCATGTTGGGTGGACTCTAAAGTCTAAACTTGTTTCAGCAATGCTGAACTTTTTAATACCTAGCTCGGTCACCTATTTATAAATGATCACCCAAAAAGCATTACCAACTTATTTTTTTTATAACAAAACGACCAACTTATTTTTTTATAACAAAACGAGAAAATTGTATAAATTGTAACCAATTTTTTTACCACAGAAAAACCAATCAATGTGACTAAAATTTCGATTTATGGTGATCTTCTATGCTAACGGGTTTCTAGATGCCATGTCGAAGAAAAAAGGTCTAACATTGTCGAAGTTGCCAACATGTCAATTGGACATCATCATTTCACGAGGTACCGCGAATAATTAATTAGGAACTTTTTTAATCTTACAATCCAACTGGCCATAAAAACATCTGAAAACTTACATCAATTGGACTGCCATGGCTGGAGGAAACCACTTTTTTAGTTTTTCAAATTGTGCTATTCCTTGGACAGCCGTTACCGGGATTGCAAAGAATATAGTGAAAAGAACTTCTGTAGTATAAACCCCGGTTCTGTAGAGTACTAAATGCTTATAAGGGATGGATAAATTCTTCCATAATACATCTCTTGGTTCCGGGGCCATCTGAGTTATCCACATTAATGGATTTGGATGTTGTTGTGTTTGAGAAACAAGTGCAGCATCCCAACGAGACCTAAATGTAACAAAAGCAACCGGCAACTCCTACAAAGTGCAAACTAAATGGTGATTAAATGTCCTTGGCATACATGTGTGTTTCAAATTTTAAGTGTTTGGGTGTATACAAATACTGCTTTAGTTAACACAACATATAGGGTCAAATAATCAACTTTGCATTATTAGTTTGATAATAGCTTCTATAAAACTCATTATCTAAGTGTAAGAAGTTATAAAAGTATAAAACTTGTATCTCCTTTTTACAAAATGTCCTATCCTGTTTGGTCAAGTTCTATATTAGTTTATAAGTTTATTAAATAAATCAGAGGTTGCCGAATACTCAAAACATCGACTTAGCCATGTTACCACTTCAATTCTTCAAATACCAAAAGCACATCCAAAGACTATTTTCTATCACTCATTTTGTCATTAATTGCTTGATCATGGCCTATGTCTCAAATTACCTCGATGGTTCCCAAAAATTTATCATATAGACCAACATGTATGGAAGACATATGGATGCATGTACATGTATGATATTAGATCATGGTATATGTCAACATTACCTCAAGATGGTTTCCACTATAAAAAATCTGAAAGGAATGATAAGCATTTGGATGATATCTAGAGAAGAAATGATCAATACTGCAACTAAATGCCTTGTGTTCGTCACACAAAGGAACTTGCCGAACCAGAACAGTGCGTTGACTCGGTTGATGCCTCCTGTTACGCAATTGTTGAACTCTTTTACCAAGAACAATTTTGTACTCCTAGAGATAAACCTCACCAAAATATACAAATGCAATCAATAATTCACTTCAACGCAACCAAAAAAACCAACAAAAAAATATAAGGGAAAAATACCAATTAAATTAGGCTATTTTGACCCTTTTTTTTTTCTTTCTAAAATTGGCTCTATTGAGTTTTTCAGCTGTATTTCAGCAGATCACAAGGGGCCACGTACCCTTTGCCAACATTTAGCCATTAGTTAGCCGTCTTTTAGATGTCCATATTTGGCGCTGAAACTTAGAATTGCCAAAGGTTGGGCCATGTGTCGCTAAAACAAAGGCCTCATTCGGTGGTCCCACCTCTTTGGCAATACTAAATTTCGGTGCCAAATCTGGACGGGTAACTCACGGTGAACGACGGCTAGAGGTACATGGCACCTTGTGATCGGCTGGAATCAAACCGAAAAAACCAGACGCCCTGAAAAAAAACCTGGTTGATCAACAAAGCCTATTTTAGTAATTTTCCCAAAATATAAACTACCTTGTGTAGCATATATATTCCGGAAAAAGATATGAAGCACAACGATGCGAAGTGTATCCAAAGCTTGTTTGATCCATTAGGAATATTGGAAATTGTGAGGAAATCCATGGAACGAGAGGTTGAAGATGACTGACCATATGATACCGAACAGTTGAGTGGCAGAAGAATCATCAATCCCACAGCAGAACACACCACAAAAAACTTTATCCTGCCATAATATTATTAATCTCAAAACTTATATAAATCTTAACATCAGTATTCTCAACTGATTAATTTAACCAAATTTCAACCATCTAAGAGCATTCTCAATAGCTTCCCCATCCCCCGTTCACTCACAACCAATCATAACCACATATTACATTAAAAATCATTACAGTTTCCCTCTCCTCCACTCACAACCACTTTCAACAAATATTGAAAAATAAATACAGTTTTCTGTTTTCTCTAAAAGATTCTCAAAGAACCCAAAATTTACCGATAAACAGTAGATTCCTCATTTTCTTCCCTCACAACCACTCCCAACCCCATAAAAAATTATTGGGTTTTATCTCACAAAAAAATAGGGGCACTACTGTGAATGCTCTAACATACAAAACAACTGTTCTAAATCAACAATATCCTACCCAAATCCCACAAAATCCAATAACAAAACAAGAAAATGAAAGAAATTAGGTTTAAGTAGCGTTCGTTTCACGGATTTCAATGGAATCAGAATTGGAAGTCGGGTGAGAACTATAATTTGATTTGGAATTTAGATGTGTTCGTTTCGTAAAATAGAATAAAATCTCTATGGAATTGAAATATGGATTCCATATTGTTGTTCAATTAAAATT
The DNA here is from genome assembly GCA_030844895.1 of Ambrosia x helenae. Classification (NCBI taxonomy): domain Eukaryota; kingdom Viridiplantae; phylum Streptophyta; class Magnoliopsida; order Asterales; family Asteraceae; genus Ambrosia; species Ambrosia x helenae. The sequence continues at coordinate 9,156,686 of CM061223.1, forward strand.
GCTTTGTTTGTTGTAAAGAACAACATAAGAAGTCTTGAATCCTTTGCATAAATAGGGGGTTTATCATTTTACAAATTTCATTTGGGGGGTATTGGGGGAAAAAACTAAAAATGGTGATGCCTTAGTTTGAATTGGCGGTATCAAATTAATGTGTACAGTGATGCCGCCGAATGAAATGTTGTATTCATAGATGCCTTAGTTTGATTTGGCGGTATCACATTACTTCACTGTTAACAAATGATTGCCACATTATTATTATTATATGTTTATATATGCAAAGGATTCACATATAAACACATAACTAAGAAACAAGATGATTCAGTTAGATTATTAATTTATCTATGTAAAAAAACGCTAACATGTGAATAACTTAAGAATGAGGGAAATTATATATTCAACCATACCTAAGAGTATCAATGCAAATAACGATGAACATTGATTATCTGTAAATATAATTAATGTATCAAAACTTATTGGTCTGGTTATTGCATAGTTTTATATATGTGCAGATGTGTGTTTAATATATACCAGCATTAAGTAAGCAAGAATCGTGAAAATTGTCTAAACACTTGTACGCAATATTGTTGGTCAGCTTATTTGATGAGAGAAAGATAACAAAGTATGCAGTTATATAACCGTCAACGTAATCATAGCTTAATTAATTAGTGTACATGTTTATGTGATTTGACAGTTCCTCACACTTATTGAAAATTCTGGTAATCAAAAGTGAAAAAAAAAAAAAAAAACTAGTTTTAAAGTAAATTGGATATTTTGATATGCTAATAAGAATGAACATATATAATGCATCAAAAACCATTTTGTCAATCATAAATCTATCCAAAATTCAGTTACTTGGCTCTTGGCCACTTGGCCTATAGTGAAATATGGTGTTTATGTTCACTAAAATAGTGGAGGATCAGGTCCTACAAACTGAGCAATATGTGGATTTTAGAAGTAGGTTTTATGGGTTTATGCATGCCGTTAACAGAAATCGAAGAACTAGGGAAATAAGCAAATGCAATATTGTTGATTTGGTTGAGTATCAAGACTTAAATTTAAGCAAAAACCAATTTAAACTAAACGAGCAAACGGATATGTGGCAAATTAAGTTTGGATAATATATATTGTGCTCACTTAACAGCTAAAATTATCTTATTTCGAGCATGCTCATTTTGATTATATACTGAATCATGTTGCAATGACTCGTTTATATTCGATTAATGTATTTCTCGTAAGGAGAAGGAACAAATAAATAATATACGATATAATAATGTGGCAATCATTTGTTAACAGTGAAGTAATGTGTTTATATGTGAATCCTTTGCATATATAAACATATAATAATGTGGCAATCATTTGTTAACAGTGAAGTAATGTGATACCGCCAAATCAAACTAAGGCATCTATGAATACAACATTTCATTCGGCGGCATCACTGTACACATTAATTTGATACCGCCAATTCAAACTAAGGCATCACCATTTTTAGTTTTTTCCCCCAATACCCCCCAAATGAAATTTGTAAAATGATAAACCCCCTATTTATGCAAAGGATTCAAGAAGTCTTATATGTATTCCAATTCCATCTGAATTTCATTTCATTTCGTGAAACGAATGCTCTATAAAATTAAATAATAATGTTCTAACCCGAGTTTAAAGAAGCGCATGACAACGAGTGCATCAAGGCCACAGGTAGCAAGTATTTCATCCTCGGTAACCTTAACGGCGTCACGAATCCAATCAACGGAGGGGAGGAAGCGTCGAAGAGTGAAGGAACGATGGAAGGATACGGGTTTGTTAAGAGAGAGACGACGAGAGTAGTATATGTTAGCATTGGAGTGTTGTTTACGGAAGATGGAGAAGAGACAAAGGATGATGAATGCAAAGCCTAAGTTGATTGCAGCCGATGCTAATAAGCTTTCTGGTGTCATGGGTTGTTTGATTATCCGGTGAAAGGATGGATGAGGATGATGTAGCTTAAGCTAGGTATGGAGTTGTGTTTTGCAGGGTGAGAGTGTGGTGTATGGGGTGTTTGCTTGCCACCTTTGGTAGCACGTGGCGGTGCTTCAATGCAATACAAAAATATTAATAATTAATAAAGGTGATCTTGATAAATATAAAGGTGATCTCGACGTGTTACGAGCGTATTATGAGCCGGTACCTAGGCAGAGCCGGTCCTATGCATTCAAGTGCCTTGTACGAGTTAGAAAAAAAAGGCCCTTACACCCTAAAGAAATCAATCCCGCACATTACAGCGAGTAGGAACTCGATTGGTTTTGATACCCACTATATTAAATAGTAAAGATGTCGGAGGTTTACAAGCACAACGGGTGACGCAATGGCAAAATTAATATACATATTTCAATCTTTTTAAGGAAAAAATATTTTTTTCAAAGTTTACTGATTTACAATTATTTATAATTTAAATTTATTAATTACTTATACAAAAGTAGTAAATTGCTGTAGAATAAAATATTAACAAAAATTGTTTTTAAAAAGTTTACTTAAGACAGGCTTAATTGAAAGGCATTGATGAGATACATACTATGATAGGACTTCTACGGAAAAAAAAAGACTTTTGACGGCAAAAAATGGCTAAATGGGACTCGAGCTTGCATCTGTGGAGTAGAATAGAGACACATGCCATTTTACCACTAAGCTATATAATCCTTTTGTTACTTTTCTTGTTATTTATATTTATATATAAAAAATATAAAATGAAAATATCAATATTTAGGCCCCAAGAAAAAACGGGCCTCGGCCGGGGGTGCGACTCGCCCACCCCTAGGGCCGGCTCTGTACCTAGGCATTATGTTGAAGAAGTTGGTTGTAGAGTTTACCTAGGTGATCTATGTGGCTTGTTACCGTAATACATTTGACTATGTCCAGACATGACAATTCATGCGTCAACTTTAAGTTTTATTTTTTTATGTTTTGATGTATTTTTATTACGTTTAGGAGAAATGTCACACAAATGTAACCAAGTTTCTTAGTGTAGCACGTTTGATCATGTATTTTTATTATGTTTTTTTTATTTAATTATGTTTTTATTATGTTTAAAACTCACGGTTTAAATAAAAAACAATAACAAAAATGTGGTTTGACTAATAAAACTAACGGTTCTAGTAAGAAAATTGAATTATATTAATTTAAAAATAAAAATGCACAGTTACCAACCCGTTAGATAAAATCAGAAAACGATTAATGGGACTACTACCAGTATAGATGACGACGATGTTAACATGCTGGTAATGGAGTACTCGTGATTAATTCGGGAAGTCTCGTCTCCCCTAAGAAATTTAAAAAATAATGTAGTACAATTATAAAAAAAAAAAAAAAAAAAGTAAAGAAAACAGACGTGCAGGCATGAGAAGTACAGTATTATTTAAATAAGCATGTTTTGTTTTAATAAAAAAAATACAAGTCTGATTGTTGGGAATTTTTTGCATAAATAGGCACTGTGCTTGGTGTGAGTATTTTTAGGTAGAGTGGTGGGTAAAAAGCAAAAATAGGTAAGTCACCAAATGGGTTGGCGACATTGAAACAAGATTTTTGAAAGTATGATATTCAATTGGCGACATTGATTGTATTTATATTATAAGTTTGAATGTTGCCAAATGAACTAGTGACATTGATTCAAGATTTTGGATGTTGCCAACCTAGTTGGCGACATTGATTGAATTTTTATTATAAATTTGAATGTTGCCAACCTAACTAGTGACATTGATTCAAATGACATTAATATACAAATGACATAATCCAAAGAAACTACATAAAATGACCTTCGGGCCTTTTTGTGACCTGCCGTACCGGGTCACGGGCTGTCGGTTGACGGTCGAATTTCTGACGGGGCAGTTATATCAGCCGGGGACGGCACGTCTGAGGCTTCGGTGGCCGTAGAGACCGGCCCGGGAGACGGATACGGGGGCCCAAAAGGGATCCCTGGGCCACTTTCAACTAAAAAAAATAAATTACATAAAATGACCTCCGGGCCTTTTTGTGACCTGCCATACCGGGTCATGGGCTGTCGGTTGACGGCCAAATTTCCGACGGGGCAGTTACATCATCCGGTGACGGCACGTGGAATAGAGAATGTAAATGATCTCATTTGGAGAACATTTATCCATGTTTAATTAGGGTATGCTTAATAAAATTATAATTAATATAGCTAATCTAGGGTAGCTAGGGTATATAAGGCCAAGAGGGGTGCTCAATGAATAATTTTTTCATTTAACTGATTTTAACCAATCATGCTTTAATGAAATGTCCTTTATTTATGTTTTTGATTTATTTAAACGGTAAATATATGAAACAAACGGTAAAATTAAATAACACTAAAACACACGGGGTAAATTGAAAAAATTGCAGTTTATAAAAACTAACAAACCAACCGGTACCAGCACGGTAACCATAACCAATAAAACGGTCCACGGGATCACTACCAGCGTGGGTGGTGACGGTGTTACCGTGCTGGTAGTTGGTACCCGTGGACAATTCGGTAGGCGCCCCGTCCCCCTAAGTTAAGTTTCTCTGTTTGCATGCACCGTACAATTTTTTAAATGAGAGTTAGCTAGAACATTTAATGTAAAAGATATTAGCTCGCCTTTGTTGACTTAATTATTTTTGGACGCCAACCCATTTAAATAATTTAAATAATTCAAATGAATGTCGCCAAACCACTTAGCAACATTCAATATTTCTAATTCTATGTCGCCAACTTGGTTAGTTATTTTGAAATTAATATTCATTGTCGCCAAATGGGTTAGTTATGTTCAAATTATTATTGAATGTCGCCAAATGAATGTCATATTTTCAAAAATCTTGTTTCAATGTCGCCAACCTATTTGGTGACTTACCTATTTTTGTTTTTTATCCACCACTCTACCTAGAAACACTCCCACACCAAGCAAAGTGCCTATTTATGCAAAAAAAAAAATCGATTGTTGGAAAGTAGTTCGTGAATCATAAGTAAAAACAAAAAGGAATCTAATTTTGTCTAGTCTCACAACGCCCAAATAGCTCTAAATAATTTTTTTAACTTCTTTTTATTATATAAAGGGTTTAGATAAGATTGGGATTTAGGTTACACTTTTTTAATATCTTGATCGGGGTTATACACTTATACATACTTTTTTATAGTAGAAGTAAGAGACGTATATATTTTTTTGAACGGCAAATTCTATTCTTGTAAGACTTGAATCATGATCTCTCTAATTAGGTGCTCCTATCATTAGGCCACCAACTATGGGTGGTAAAATAGGTAGGTTGGGTGAGTTTGGTTGTTGGGTCAGGATGGGTTTGGGTTAGGATGGGTATGGGTCAAGATGGGTAGATTAAAAAAATGGGTTAAGATGGGTTGGGTCAGGATGGGTTTGGGTACGGATGGGTTTGGGTATGGATGGGTTGGATTAAGATAGGTTCACATTAAAATAAATTAAAATTATTTTAAAAAAATTAAAATAGAAATAAAAAATTTAAAAAGTAAATAAAAAAAATTAAAAAAAAAAACAAAAATAAACTTAAATATAAAATTTTAGGGGATCTGAAATATTTCATTTTGAACCGGACCGGTTCGACCCTATCGGGCTGGAAAATAACCCGGACCGTTACGACACGGCCAGGCCGGGTAGCGACCAGAACTGTTTCGATCTGACCCGTCCCGTAGCGACCCGGACCGTTTCGACCCGGCCGTTTCAACCTGACCCGTCCCGTTTCGACCCGGCCGGGCCCGGTAGCGACCCGAACCGTTTCAACCCGGTCGGGCTCGGTAAAGAACCAGACCGTTTCGACCCGACAAGACCGGTAGCGACCCAGACCGTTTCGACCCGACCGGGCCCGGTAACGACCCAGACCGTTTCGACCTGACCCGTCCCGTAGCGACCCGGATTGTTTCGACCGGGCCGGGCCCGGTAGCGACCCGGACCGTTTCGACCCGGCCGATCCCCGGTAGCGACCCGGACCGTTTCGACCCAGCCGGGGCCCGGTAGCGACCCGGACCGTTTCGACCCGACGGGACCGGTAGCGACCCGAGCCGTTTCGACCCGACCGGGCCCGGTAGCGACCCGGACCGTTTCGACCCGACCAGGCCCGGTAACGACCTAGACCGTTTCGACCTGACCCGTCCCGTAGCAACCCGGATTGCTTCGACCGGGCCGGGCCCGGTAGCGACCCGAACCGTTTCGACCCGGCCGGGCCCGGTAGCGACCCGGACCGTTTCGACCCGGCCGGGCCCGGTAGCGACCCGGACCGTTTCGACCCGAAGGGACCGGTAGCGACCCGAACCTTTTCGACCCGACCGGGCCCGTTAGCGACCCGGACCGTTTCGACCCGACCGGGCCCGGTAACGACCCGGACCGTTTCGACTGGCCCGGGCCCGGTAGCGACCCGGACTGTTTCGACCCGACGGGACCAGTAGCGAACCGGACCGTTTCGACCCGACGGGACCGGCAGAGACCCGGACCGTTTCTACCCGATCGGGCCCGGTAACGACCCGGACCGTTTAGACCCGACCGGGCCCGGTAACGACCCTGACCGTTTCAACCTGACCCATCCCGTAGCGACCCGGATTGTTTCGACCTGGCCGGTCCCGGCAGCGACCCGGACCGTTTCGACCTGGTCGGGCCCTGTAACGACCCGGGCCGTTTTGACCCGACGGGACCGGTAGCGGCCCGGACCGTTTCAACCCGACCGGGCCCGGTAACGACCCGGACCGTTTTCACCCGAACGGGGCCGGTAACAACCCAGACCGTTTCAACCTGACCCGTCCCGTATCGACCCGGCCGGGCCCGGTAGCGACCCAGACCGTTTTGACCCGACCAATCCCGTTTGCAACCTGGAATGTTTCGACTCGACCGGGCCTGTCAACGACCAGGCCATTTCGAACCGAATGGGTCGGTCAACAACCCAGACCGTTTGGACTCGATTAAGCCTGCTAACGACTTGAACCGTTTCGATGAGGTTGGTCTCGTTAACGATTCGTGTTGTTTCGACATGGTCGTCCGTTAACGACCCGAACGATTTCAAACCGACTGGGTTATCAACAAATTCAAAAGATATAATTTTTTGTTTTTAGTGGCATTGATTTCTATGAGACACCAACACTTTTGGTGTTGGGTGAGTTTTAATTCAAATTTGTATATGATTATCTAAAAATACCCATCCTGACCCATTTATTTTTTTTGACATACCCATCCTGACCCACTTACTTATTTCCTACAATTAAAATTACCCATCCTAACCCCCTTGAAAATTATACTAAACCCATTTTAACCCACAAGGTCAAATTTTAAACCTAAAACAACCCAAACTCAACTAGATGGGTTGAAATTGCCAGGTCTACCACCAACCCATGGTAGTAAGAGACGTATTATGATTGGATATTTAAATCAAATGGTATTTAATCTATACATATAATAAATCAAAGCCATTTTAATGACATGTCATAATATTATGCAATCTCTCTTTTGAGAGATGCCACATAGAATATGATATGGCAACTCTAGACCAATTAAAAAAAAGGAATAAATATGGTTTAAATATGATTTAACATAATCTATTAAATACCTAATCTACTAAATTTAAATATTAAAACTTTATTATTTTTTCTCTCATTTTCCTCTCATAACTTTTAAACTTTAATATCTTTTATATATGAGATTTTTTATAGAAATAAATTACACTAAATTAACGAGCGTTTTATTATCTTTCCAACGAGTAGCATAGTGCTATATAAAAAACGGAGAAAAAAAACGACTATTTTTTGTAACCCGACAGGTATTGTGTCAGGTTTGGAATTAGTTTAAAAAAAACTGTGGGTTTGGGTCGGGCCTGGGATTAGGTGATATAAAATAATAATAATAATAATAATAATAATAATAATAATAATAATAATAATAATAATTAATCATATATTGACAAGTCATTAATTGTGTTGTCATATTAGATATTTTATTATGTCATATTAGATATTTCAACTCGGGATGCTCTCCAACAGGTAATTGCTATATAGATGTCATTTTTATAGTTTAGATACTTCTAACTTTATTCACGTTACTTAAATTTTTCAACCCGGGACGCTCCCGGGGTATAAGCTAGTAATTAATATTTGTCTTTGTTTGTGGTAGGTTTTGTTCTTGCAGACGTAACTGATACTGTATAGATCATCACATGTGTGTCTGCATATATTACATATTATTAATTTAATATTAATATTAATATTAATTAATCCATTAAAAAATACATATAAATTTATAGTCAAAGTCAGACCAGCGCAACATTGTTTAGTTTTCTTGCGTATCACCCACAAACAACATATCTACAAAGTCTCAAGTTTCAGACAGATGGATGGTGAAGGGAAGGCGGTTTGCGTTACAGGGGCATCTGGGTACATAGCTTCATGGCTCGTTAAGCTCTTGCTCGATCGTGGTTACACTGTTCATGCTACTGTTCGATCCCTCGGTCGGTGCTATTAATATGTTTCATTTTTTTAAATCTTTTTGGATATATTTAAACCTACAGCTTCATTTAAATCAACCCAACTTTTAATTCTATTAAAACACGTTGCAGATGATCCAACAAGGACAGAACATCTGCTTGCTCTTGATGGAGCTAAGGAAAGACTATCTTTGTTTGAAGCTAACTTAAGTGTAGAAGGGTCTTTTGATGCTGCAGTTAATGGCTGTGTTTGTGTCTTTCACACAGCATCTCCTGTTCTACTTTCAGTTGATGACCCTAAGGTTTGTCAACTTATCGTTCTTTTGCTCTCAGTTTTTTTTTAAGGGAAAATAGACATGGAATTTAGGCTTAACCAAACTAATCACCCTTCATTTTCTCCATTCAAAAACCATCACATCTACTCCGCTAGCTAAACCGGCTAGGACTTAGCCTACACTTTTTGGTAAAACTGGTGTCTAAGCCAATACCTTTGGTGAAAAGTGTCGTCTAAGCCGCCTCTTTTGGTGACATTTGTCGGCTCAGCCCTTGCTTTTAGTGATTACTTTGGTAAAAGCAAAATTTAATGTCTAATACTAATACACCATACTTATTTTCCATTTACACCATACTCTATAATATTTATTAAGTTTGAATTTCACAAACCAATAAGAATTCATCTTTCAATATAACTTTCCTCTCAAAATGGAACGAATTGGAAAGAAGAGAAAGAAAAATAAATAAAAGGTTTATCATTTATTATTTTACCCACATACTTAAACTATTATAATATACACTAGGGGTATAACTGTAAAATTAAACATTTATTCTCCCCCCCCCCGGTATCAACTTCTACCACTTGATCCTCTACAACAAGCATCTCCTCCAGTTCATCGCCTAATTCCTCATCTTCATGTTCCTTGAACTGTCTCTGGCACAGTTTCTTCCTCCTCATCGTCATTGTCTCGTAGGTGGTGGTCTAGCTCAGTATCATTGTCATTTGTTTGACGAGGGTTTGGACTCCTCATTGCATACAAGTCGAAGTCCTCTAGTTGTTGTGGTGTTAATTGAGGCGGCGTAAAAAATTGTGGATCAAAATTGGATTGGCTTTGGGGTTGGTAATTGGTATTTGTGGAAATTGTGGGTAAAACGGTTGTGGTTGGGGTTGACTTTGAGGAAAATTGATCACGGGCCTATAGGGTCACTGGCGTAGCTTTTAAGGGGCAGGGAGGGGCGGCTGATCCCTCCGAATTTTCGCTCAGAGGTTCCGATTATATAGTATTCATATTGAAATTTTTGGGTTTATACGGTTTCGACCCCCGAAACTGGTTTCCGACCCCCCGAAACAAGTGATTTCCGACCCCCGGTGACTTCCGACCCCCCGAAGTCTCGGGTCAAGCTTCGCCACTGTATAGGGTTCAATCATACCCGAGCTCGAACCCAAACCCGAACCTCTACCACGACTACTAGACCCCCGACTTTAGATTTCGAGGTTCCCCTCCCACCCTTTGAAACACTCTTTGATTTTCTTGGATCCATTTGTTTGTGTTTAAAGTAGTTAAGTTTATGCTAGTTTTTGTTTGTGTTTTTTTTTTTTTTTTTTTTTTTTTTTTTTTTTTTTTTTTAAACCGTGTAGATTTTATACACTTTGAAAATAACGGTCAAAAAATATTACCGTTTCATCTAAAATAAATTGAAAACGGTCAAAAATGATTAAAATAAATACAAGATTCGACTGTTGCATTTAATATACTACTTTATCAGCTCATTAGATAGAACCAGAAATTGGTTCACGGGAGCATGGGTGACGGCGGTGTTATCGTGCTAGTAGTGGGATACCCATGATCATTTCTGGTGACGCCCCGTCCCCCTTGCTTACACTCTAAATTTAATTATTTCTATGATTTATCTTTTTTTCAACAGACAACAAATCAATAGTCAAGACTGATTTTCTAAAAGTTAGTGTAGATAGCAAAACCTTATGGTCAAAGATGACTAATTTTCTAAAAGTTAACCCATGTGCATTCAATAGTCAAGACTGATTTTTATTATTATAATTATTATTATTATTATTATTATTATTATTATTATTATTATTATTATTATTTTTTGTGAAATAGGTAGAATTGCTAGATCCTGCAGTGAATGGGACACTTAATGTTCTTAAATCAGCTACAAAAGTTGAATCAGTCAAGAGAGTGGTGTTGACGTCATCAGTGGCTACAGTTATGTTTGGTGTCAAACTTCCAGATTCTGGTGGTGTAGTGGATGAAACCTGGATTTCAGATCCGGTTGTTTGTGAGCAGACAAAGGTATACTTATTTGTTTTACTTGTTATAAGTTCTTGTTGGAATACAAATTAGAAATTCCTATATTTTGAAGTCAAACCATAAAAGTCAAATCTGTAAGTTGGCGCCGGTTAGAATGATTGTTTTGGTTAATTAGGTAGTTAAGAAACGGTTATTTAACCGTCATCTTTGTGATTATAAATACCACCCATCGAACTCATTTAAACTTTTGGTTTCGCGGCTGCTTCTGTATTGCTTTCTTTATATGAATGATTATCGTCAATTCGCTACAACTATTATAACATTCAAACTAATGAAGGGTTTTGTATTCTTTGTAGTTGTGGTATCAACTTTCAAAGATCCAGGCTGAGGATGCTGCTGTCAAATTTGCAAAAGAGAATGGTGTGGATTTGGTGGTCCTAAATCCTGGCTATGTGATTGGTCCTCTCTTACAACCTTCTCTCAACACAACTTCTAAGGGATTTAAAAACTTTATAGAAACAGGTAACTGTTCAATATTGTAGCTAAATATCATTTCACAAAATGACAACCAATTTCTATACTTTTTAAGTTGATGAAATAAATATATGCAGGACAGGACATATTTCCGGATGGAATCTACATACTTGTTGATGTTAGAGACACTGCTACAGCGCATATCTTGGCATTTGAGAAACCTGAAGCTAATGGTAGATACTTAATGGTTGGGAATGTGGTTCGATCTGTGGAGTTGATGATGATCTTAGACAAACTCTACCCTGATCTTGGCTATTCTCTAAGGTAATTAAAGTCTCCGTTAAGGATGAGGATAATTAATTCGTTCTTTTAATTGACTTCAACGAAACTCGGCCCATTCTTTTACTAAAAGGATTGAGCTAATTAAAAAAATGCAGAAAGCTAACTTCAAACAAGAACCTGAAGAGTAAACAACTCAATTGTTTTTAATGTTATGTGTTCTCATATTGCGCCTTCCACCTACTTTAGAGACTTAGTTTTCGATGTTCTTTTTGATTAGTGATGGATTATTTTAGAGGAAGTAAGGACTACTTGTTTTTTTGTTCAAATTTGGACAGGTATAAAGACAAGTGTGTCGAGATGATACCCTATAGTGTATCGAAGGCAAAGGCGGAAAGTCTAGGTGTTGAGTTTACTCCATTGGAGGTAACCATCAAGGATAGTGTTGAAAGCCTAAAAGAGAAGAAATTTTTGAACCTATACTTTCCTTAAATGTATGTTTGAGAACAAGGGGAGAGTGGACACTTGTAATCATGAATTGTGTAGTGATTAATATGGAATAATAAATAAAGGGTTGTTATTAAAAGATTATTAATATAATATACTAGATTATACCCCGGGAGCGTCCCGGGTTGAGAAATTTAAAATGATACATTAATTTTACATATGAAATAGACTTATGTATAACTCTAATATTAATATCTAACCTAAAACAAATTAACAATGTAAAACTCCAATGCTAACACATAACCTAAAAGAATGTAGAACTTTAATGTAACTCTAATATTAACACATATCTTAAAGACTAAACAAATGTACAACTCTAACATACTAATTAATATTGATACCTAACTTAAAACAACGTATAACTCTATTAATCTATTTGACTCTGGTTGAAAAAAAAAAATCATATTTACTGATTTAAACATAATTAGTGACTTGTCTATACATGATTAATGATTTACGTGAACACTTTGTGTTTTTTTTTCTGTATGAACAAAACCCCACAAAAAAATTTCTCCGTTTTTTATATAGCACTATGGTACTCGTTGGAAAGATAATAAAACGCTCGTTAATTTGGTGTAATTATTTTTATTTAAAAAACCTCGTATATTAAAGATATTAACGTTTAAAAATTATGGGAGGAAACATAAGGGTGAAAAATCCAATTTTGTTTTAAAATTATTTTTTTCCTAAAATATCTCAATGCCACAAGGGATGACACATGGCACACTCAAGGAAGAGAATGCCTCTTTGAGTGTCATGTCATTAAAATGGCTTTGGTTTATTATATGTATAGATTTACATGATAACACAAAGTTGATTATCATAATTTAACACAACTCGTATCGTTAGAGCACCCAAAATGCGTACTTTTGGGCGGTCCAAACAAACCGGACGAAACCCCCCCCCCCCCCACACCATTGTAGCATGAAGTCCGGTTGAGGTTGGTTCGGTATAGCGGACGGGTCCACTTGTCACATCGTGGGCCTTTTTTCTTTTTTTATTTTATTTGGAATTGGGTTATATATTGTGAAAACTAAGTGATGAGGTTGATAATGAGGTGAAGGTTTGGAATGGTTTATGGTTGTAGAAAAAAAAAGTAGGTTTGGAAGGGTTGTGATATGAAATGATGTGACATAGTGACGTGGTGGTTGTGGTTTGAAATCCAAACCACCGTTGCCATTGTAGAAGCTCTTATACACAACTCGTATTGTTATACCAAGGTTAATTACACACAGTGGCGAAGCTTGAGAAATTGATCTGGGGTCGGAAATCACCACTCACTGAACGGGACCTAAATTTTTTTCCCTATAGCTATGTTTCGGATTATATGTTCGGGTTGGTGATTCGATTCAGGTCGAGTCAAACATTCAAATATCACATAAAGTTTGCAATACAACCATCTCAATACCTTATCAGGCTATGCCATGATTTACATCAGGAAAACCAATATATAGTAAGAATCTCGGTACACATTTAGGCAACATAAATCTTAATAACTTATCCTATAAAGATCATCAAACATAAACCATATCAGATGGACAGCGACAAATGAACTGTTGCAGTCCAAAATATCTTTAAGAGCATTCTCATCCGACTCTCTGTCCCGATCCATATATTTTAACTAAAAACATCATTTCTGTTTAACTTTGTTTATGTTTTAAAATGTCTCACACTCGACTCTTTATCTCTATCTAAATTACAAACACTTAATTTATTGTTTTTCGGTAAGTGAGTAACAAATTTCTTGCTTATGCTTACACAAACAAATTAAAGTACACAAGAATACAGATTCCAAAACAAATCACAGGCATCGTATCGACGGTCATCACATTCATTGTATGACACGAATAACATCCATCATAGTTTATTTAATAATCAGTGTAATACAATTCCTACTTATAAAACAATCAAACCGATCAATGCAACCTAGCAGCAATAACAAATTTAGGGACAAATGTTACCTGACTGAGAGTAAGGGTTCCGATGAGAAGCAGAGAGCATCGTACATGTTGTTTTGGTAACGGTCTTTCCAAAGAGACCAAAGACAATTCTTCTCCAATTGTGTACCTTGATGGCTTGATTCTTTGAATGAAGACTTGAAAGTTGAAAAATGACAGTATGAAATTACCAGGATGAGATTGAGAGACAGAGTAGAGTACAGAGGGTTTAAAGTTTGTTTTTAGGTTTAGGCTTTTAATTGGGCTTTTTATCTGGGTTTTCTTTTAAAAAAATGGGTTAAATCAAACAATTGGATTGTACCTCTTAAAATGGGCCCAAAAGAAAAAAAAACAAAGAAAAACGATAAACTCGGTAAAACAACCGATATTTTGGAACCTTGTATAGTCCGGTATATCGTTAGTTTTGGTTTATATAATATACCTATTTTTTTCCTCAAAAAAACGGGGGTCGAAACCACATATACCTAAAAAATTCTATACGGATACTATATAATCGGAACTTCTGAACGAAAATTTTGGATACTATATAAATGGATACTGTTGTTGTTGTTGTTGTCGTCGTCGTTGTTGTTGATGTTGTTAAAAAGGTGGGTTGTGTCTATGTGTATATGTAAAATAGAAAGTATTATTGTTGTTGCTGCTGCCGTTGTATATACTCTTAAAGAGCATGGTCAAAGCACCATGCTCTTTAACTCACCTGTCATCTTTTTTAAAATGTTAAGATTCACCCCTTATGTTTATAAGTTGACAAAAGCCAACTTTTTTGCTTGATAGAAAGGACCCTCTTACTTTCTAACTTGACAAAACAGGATCTTTTACTTTCTAACTTTTTTTAACATCAAACTTTTGACATGTAATCTATTCTATCCCCAAACTTCTCTGTAATGTTAAAAGTAATCATTTACCTTTGCAGATATCACTTTGACTTCCTTAAGTTTCTAAAGTTTCAAGCATATCGTAAAACTGATTTCTTACGCGTTTATTTTATGTATGTGTTGGTATATAATCGAGTTAATTTTGCTTCAAAACAAGTCGGGTCAAATGTAATATGTTTTGATTCGACGATTAAATTTGTGTTGGTCTACGGTTTGACATAAAGGGTTTATAATAGTAATCTATACATAATCACGTTGCATAATCGGTGTAAATTCGAGTTCGTCTATATTTCGACGTAAATTAGGTATACTTTTTCATAGTGTGTCTATGTTGCGATATAAATTTGGTGTTCGTTTTCGTGCTTTATTTTGTATGTTTAGTACGTATGACTATAGTCACATACTATATGTTTACTTAGTCAACATTGCAACCCCGCCTAACGCGCGACAGGTAAAAATTTAGTTATTATTATTATTTAAATCAACGGTCTTATGACCGTTTGCACAAGACTAATACCATCACTATAGCTAATGCCCGTTGGCCTGGTCACACCACCTGTCCCAACCGCACAATTACTAATACAATCACTATCGCTTATGCCCGTCAGAGTCAGTGGTGGTGGTGTACATTCTTCGATTTGAGGAATCGGTTCCTTTCTTGTTGACGAAACGATGCGATGAAACCACCATGCGCCGTAACCATTGCGTCGTAACTCCTCTCCAAATAATATATGTATGTACGCCTGCGGTTTTCTAAATAATGAATAAACGACGGTTGAAGACCCCGTTTTCTGAATAATGAATAAATGACAGTTAAAGACAGAATGGAGGAAGGAAAGAAAACGACGTTTAACAGTGACGTTAAGTTACATTTTGTATATATATACAATTTATAGATAAGGACACTGCCCAAAAAAATCTCAACAAATTTTGACGAGTGCTCCCTATTAGGGCTGTAAACAAACCAAACGTTCGGTGAACAGTTCGTAAACCGTTTGGTGGGAAGTTCGTTTGTGTCCGTTTGTTTAATAAATGAACAAACACGAACAAAAAATTCCGTTTGATTAACTAAACAAACAAACACGAACAAATGTCTCGTTTGTTCGATTGCGTTCGTGAACGTTCGGCAATGTGTTTGTTTACGTTCGTTTATTTATATCCGTCCGTGTATGTTTGTTTATGTTCGATCACTAGTTAAAACTTAGGATAATTATGAACTTTTGAATTAGGAATATCATGTATTCATGCCTATGCCTAAGTAATTTTAGATAATTATGTCTAAGTTAGTACAATTTGACTTATCGACATTGTTTAGTAGATGTACTTTGTCTAACGGTTAATATTAAAATGTTTTTTTAGTTAGTTGCATATTAAATGTTTGTTTTTGTTTGTTTGTGTTCAAGACCCGTGTTCACGAACAGTTCGCAAACAACTGAATTTCTTAAGAAACAAACACAAACATAGAATTATGTTCGTTAGTGTGTTCGTGAACGGTTCGTTTGTCCAAGAAACCTTAACAAACAAACACGAACAAAGCCTTGTTCGTGTTCGTTTGGTTCGTTTACAGCCCCTACTCCCTATACTAAACACCTACAGACTATGAAGCGGCAGTTTGATATGACTCCGAGACAAAAGGCAGTGCTTGCATGTCTTAAAGGGGCCATATGCACAGGATTTTTTGACTGTCGTGCCCATTGAAGGGCTTGGACAACGGATGTCGGTGGTCGAATATAGGGTTATTCTCAAATACCGACTTATGATACCTCTTTTCCCCTGGACGAACCATGCCCTATTTGCAAAAAAAGCCTGTTTGGATAGATTTGGCGAGCATGCAATTCACTGCAAGGAATTGTCGGGGTTCATGTACCGTCATGACCTGGTCAGAGAGGGGAAATCTACCTTGCGTCCTTCAGATGTTTTTGTATTTGGATGGGGGGGGGGGGGAGGAGGGAGGGGCATGCTTGTTTTGACCTCACTAGGGTGTCCCCCTAGTGAGTGGTAGAATTTTGCGATTTCTGTAGGTAAATTGAGTTCGGGTTGAGTCACCAATTTGATCTTCTGGCCACTACCGATCAAAAAAATTGAGTCTGGCCCCCACCGATTTAAGAACCAACCTTCGCAACTGCTAGTGGGATTGCAAGACAGCCGCTTTGTGCAGGGGCAGGCGGTTTTGAATGCGGAAGCTAGGAAGATCGCAAAGCATGAAGCAACCTGTTTAGAAAATCAGCACGTATTCCTACCATTTGCTTTTGACACATTTGTATCTCTGGCCCTTAAGGCAGTGCATTTCCTGGAACGAGTGCAGAAGGTAGTTAACAGCGACTCGCAAAGCCCTAAAAACCAAAAGTTTGTATTTAGTAGGATATGTTTTACGATTTAAAAAGGGGTAGCGGTACAACTTATTACATGTTTACCTATACCATCCAAATACTAACTTGTTTTTGGATGATAGAATGAAAAGTATGTCATCAAAACTTATCTTAAAAAAATATATTATAGATCAACTATATTTTCTTGTCCAATTACACTTTTTTTTTTCTAAAATCTTTAATCAACCACCCCACTATTAAAACATAGAAAAATCTTTTTTTTTTAATTTGATAATATTTGTCTATATTTATAATCGTCACATGGCCGCCTGTTTGTCTGCATGCATTAGTATCCATCACCAACGGTTCATCTGCTAACTTACTCTCAAGTTTTGAGAAAGATGAGTGTAGAAGGGAAGGTGGTTTGCGTTACAGGCGCATCTGGGTACATCGCTTCATGGCTCGTTAAGCTCTTGCTTGATCGCGGCTACACCGTTCATGCTACTGTCCGATCTCTTGGTCAGTGCTTTTAATCTGTTTGGATATCAGTATGGATCAAATATTTCTACTAATTCTAGTAAAATATGTTGCAGAGGATCCAATAAAGACAGATCATTTGCTTGCTCTTGATGGAGCTAAGGAAAGACTGTCTTTGTTTGAAGCTAACTTAAGTGTAGAAGGATCTTTCGATGCTGCAGTTAATGGCTGTGTTTGTGTCTTTCACACAGCATCTCCTGTAATTCTATCTGCAGTTGATGACCCACAGGTCACTTTTCCTTCTTTTGCTTTCAAGTTTTCAAACTTGGTATGTTGATTATTATTATTATTATTGGCAGACGAAATTGCTAGATCCTGCACTGAAGGGACAATGAATGTTCTTAAATCAGCTGCAAAAGTTGAATCTTTGAAGAGAGTGGTGTTGACGTCTTCAATAGCTACAGTTATGTTTGGTGTCGAACTTCCAACTTCTGGTGGTGTAGTGGATGAATCATGGTTTTCGGATCGAGTCATTTGTGAGCAGACAGAGGTACACTATACGGTGTTAGAAAGTTGTAGGTAATCTGTTAATGAAACAAACTGACAACAGAAAATAGTTGGTAATTTGTCGATGATCCGTGGCTGAAGTTGGCGTCGTTGATCGTTTAGTGACACGTCAATGATCCGTCAATCGGCTACCTATGTTATAACTAAGGCGATGGGGTATGGCCTTCCATTAACTCCCCCCTTCTCTCCCATCTGGCAACTTAGCGTCAAGTCACATTCCCCTTCCACCTGGTTAACTATCCTTCATCAAGGTCTCGTGATTCCAGCCCAGCTGGTTGAGGATGTGAAGGTTTACTCCCTAGGGAGGTTCCTGCACGGGGTCCTGAGTTCGAATCTCACTGGTGGCATAAATTGCCCCATGTGGGTGTGGCCTATGGATGTGTTATTCCAGCTCTGCTTTGGTGGGGTGCCGATTCGAACCTAGGTGGCTTGAATTCCGCAAAAAAGGGTTGAAGCAAGCTAATGGGTTTCAAATTGATCTACACCTTCCAAAAAAAAAACTATCCTTCATCAAGGAGTGTGGTTTCCCTTCCCTCACCCTCCCCCATCCCCTTAAATTTTTTTCTCTTTTTTTATACATTTTATTTTATATGGATTTTATTAAACTATAAAATAAAAGAAAGTTTTCATTAAAATTAAATAAGAATGTACATAATTCTTTTTTAAAAAAAAGTGCATAATTAAAAAAATAACTACATGTATAAAGGACATAAAAACTAATTCTCAACGACCGAGTCGTCGGAATCGGCATCGGAATCTAATTACTTTATTACCAATTCTATCTAATATGTATGTAACTAGACACTACTAGAAAATTGAGCAATTGCGACAGCGATTCCGGTCGCAAAGCGGTCGCAATTGTCCTTTTGCGACCGTTTTACGACTGTAAAGGTAGTCGGAAAAACACTCGACGCAAATGCCCTATTGCGTCCAAGTTGCGACCGCTGTTATCTTTTTCCGACCCATATTTTGCGACTATAACAGTGGTCGCAAATATTGCGACTGCTTTACAGTTTTGCGAGAGGTTATGTTTGTAACGACAAACCTGCGACCGTTTTGTGACAGCTTTTCTTGCAACCGTTTTGCGACCGCTTTCCTTGCAACTGTTTTGCGATCGCTTGTCTTTTGCAACCGCTTTTGCGGTCGCAAAATATTTTTCTTATCTATTTTATTTTTAGCTTTTTAGAGCTATTTTTTATTTTAATCTTCTTATAACATCATATTTTTATAATTTAAGCATTTATTGGGAATTCACAAAGTTATATAAAACATTCTACTTGAAACATCAATATCTGAGTTAACATAAGAAACACAATCAAAATAAAATGTTTATAGCCTAACTCGATGATTAGACGTTTTGAAACCTAACTTTTAACACGCTTCAATGTTTGCCATCCTTTCGTTTATTGCCTCTTTCTCTGCCTTATCTTTTTCTTTTTTCATCACCAACGTCGCAATAGTTTCGTTCAACCTTTCTTTCTCTTCTTCTTTTTCTTTCACAATTTCTTCGATGATCACTTTCAATCTAAGAAAAAAATAACCAATACAAAGTGTTAAAGATTTAGGCATGAACATAAAGTATATTTATATCTAAACACTCATCAAATATTCTATATTAAGTATCCAAAAAACTACTATATAAAATATTTTATTCGGACAAAATAAAACCACAATAATGTGCTAGACCCCATAGTGTTATCCGCCTTAAATTGCACTAACTCAGCCCACTTTCCAATTATATCCAGAAAGCTACTATTCCAAAAACCAAGGTTCCTTGACTAGTGTTCCATATAACATCATAAAAGACTAAAGGTTCCTTGACTAGTGTTTCAACCCAATACCCATCTAAGATCATAAAAAAGATTAAAAGCTCAAATTCCAGTCCTTCCTAATGTGTATCTCCTTCGATGGACGCGTTAATCAGTTGAAAAGACATCTTAAAAACTTCAACAGAAAATTTGAATGTGATTAATTGATTGATAGCCTAACACTTTAACGAATAATAATCGCCTAACACTCTAATGAATAATAATTGCCATGAATAAAAACAATATTTCTAAAAACATAACTCGGTAGTTATTCAGTATGATTGAGTTTGTGCACAAAGACAATAAAGTATCATAATGAATTAGCTAGGGTCAAAAACTATAAATTTTGGAATCATCTCTAATGAGTTAAATGGGTCAAAACTCAAAATTCTATAACTCATCTAAATTTACATTGCATGAAAGTACAAGAAATTTTTTTTAAAACGTTACCCTGAAGTTTTAGTCTAAATCCGCCACCGCGTCTCACCGTCTAAATCCAAAACCGTTCTGAACCGACCCTGTTTTGACTCAGCATGCCACCCAAAGCCGTTCTGAACTGACCCGTTATCCCATTTCTTTATAAATGGGAGCATTATTATTTGGCTACAAAAGTCCTAAGTTGCATTTCTGATTCGTCAAGCATATATACTTGTAATTGAATATTCTTGAGTGACCCAACAATAATTACTCTTTTCAGCTAAAAAGATGGAAAAAAACAATCAGGTTGTACTCATTGTTCAGCATAATGTGTAGGCAATTTTCCTCTTCTTAAGGGCAGGGGCCTTTTATTCCACTTTTACATGGCTGCATACTATCTACAGTACACTATAATGAACTAGCATCAATACTCAATAGCAAAACCTACCTATGCTGATGATGGTGGTTTTGATATATATTATTGGTAAATAGATGAACATATATAGCTAAGGTACAAGATCATACCCGACCATAGGTGAAACAATGACATCAGCCATGTTGAAAATCTTTTCCTGGAACCTCATTTGACATTTTCTACAGTTGAAATATGGATTAAGATTTTAAAACTAAAATGGATTTTTTGGAAAATTTAATATGGTGGAATTAAAAAACTAAACGATGCAGTAGACCAAGGAAGAACCTCATTAGATTTAGCCAGTCTGATACCAGACATACTTGAATGCTTCAGCATTGGCAACTTTAGTCTAGGCTGCACATGTAGATTACAAAGAAAAATAAAAAGATTATTAGTACACAATGTCTAAAATGGGATGAGTTTTAATGTTTTATGTTATGAAGGAAGGTACCATAGTTGATTGGTGTGGTTTGGGTTGGCCACTGATAGTTGCATAACTGAAAATAAAAAGCGGGACATTGTGGAAAAACATAATAGGTCTAAAATATTCTAAAAAAAAAAGTATGAACAGGTCTAAAACATATAAAAAGCTGCTTGCGGCGCGCTTTTTAGCAAGGTAGACAAACAGTTAGATGCTAAAAAGCGCGATAGATCCATGATTGATCTGTATCGTCTATTGAGGATAGAGAAAACGATGGACGCGTCTGAACCCAGCGAAGCAAAAGCTCTCTTAGTGCTTTCTGAATTCGATCTTTATCCCATATGATCAACTGAGACTTGACCGAATTTACCTATTTCTTGATGGTATGAGAAGATTTTGTTTAGCTGGAAGAAAGCAAAAGCTCTCTTAGTGCTTTCTGATTCACGGAGACATGACAGAGGAGCGCGCTTTTAGTCTGCTTGATCTCCTAACCGACACTGGGGATGGCGCCACCACTTCTGCGTTTTTGCGTCTCTGTTCCAAATTAAAACATATGAGGAAAATATCAGTTTCTGTTTTGAAATTGACCAATGAATAAAGGGATTCAAAATTTACCCGTTTCTTGATGGTATGAGAAGATTAAGCGAATGGTTAAAACCCAAACCGAATCTAAGGTTTGCAAAGGGGAAGGGGGAGAATTCATCGAACATATGGCTTGTGTCGTTAAGATAAGCGCAATCACCACAAACACAAACTTGAAAAAGCCCTTTACACTACAACATCTATCTTCCCCAAATTCAACCATAAGACAGGCACATATTTTTATTAATGTTCTATCCTATTAATGATATCTCTATTTTATACAACTAAAAAAAATCCTATAACACAAATCACAAACAACCCCTATAAATAAACTCAAGACATACCACATATTGCCTCAATACAAAACTGAACAATAGCCAACTGAGCTTGCAAAATACCTGCCACGAGACCTTGACCACGACGCCTGCCACCTCCTGTCAGAAAACCACAAAGTCTACTGACATCCGCTGTAATACGTCCCAGGATACCTACATAAAAAAATTGATTAATACTAGTGAACAGATTGGGCATCTTGTGTGATTTTTTTTTTTTGTATGAGAAAATAAATAAACATGATTCTATACTAGTAAGGCCTAACACGATCTAAACAAAAACACCCAGCATTTCAAACCAATTCATACGGCAACCAATTCATAAGGCCTAACACTTAATTCTCCAGATCAACTGAAACACAACTGGTAACACGTTCAAAAAACTAATTATCCAAAACAAGCATTCAACTCAACAATCACGGCAACCTTAACAAATATCCTAAGCTAAAAGAATTTAACAAATAATCAGACAAATGTAATGACATTAGTAGGTAATGAGAAGGGAATTGATAGCTAACAGTTGAGTTACCCCCAAAACATAAATTCTCCATATTTATAAATATTGAATAATGAACCATGTGTTTCATGTTATCCAACTTAGTTTGACTTTCATGTTATCCAACTTAGTTTGACTTTATTACAAAAGGTGGATGGATAGAAACTTAACTGCTAGCTCCAAATCGATTCAGAGCAAGGTAGTGAGGAATAATCTAATAATTCTCAAGATCTCTTTTGGATTCAAACTATATGTGATTCAGTCTAAAGTAAACAGGATAATCACGAATATAGAAGAGTGTCTAAACACAGCAATCAAAATTCAATACAACAATCAATCAACAAAATGATTAACACAACGATTAACAAGTTCAAAAACAATAATTAATAAGTTCGAATTAGGTTTAGCTTTACAAACTCTGGCGGATCTGTAGGTTCGATGTTGACGACAGTGATAACTGTACAGAGCCTTGATGGTGAGTTCCAACGACGTTCGAATGGTGAGCTTCGATGTAGATCTGTAGATCAACACAGCCAATCCTAATTTATATAAACTCTCACAGATTTAACAAAAGTAAAAAGGTTCGATGTTTACTTGTTCGACGTTCGAATGGTGATGTAAATAATAGATGACAATCGAGATCTGTAATAAAAGTAAACCAAAAACATATAGGATCATGATTTAAGTTATATATGATCATCATTTAATTTATAAAATAATAGCAATCAAATTAGAGTTTAAATACACCTTTAAAGGTTCACTGAAAGACGAATTAGGATCTCTGTATAGATCTGTGGGAAGATATCAATGGTGATTTTGCATAATAGACGCCATCGATGTTCCGAAGAATGATACTGATGGTGATGTACTGATGGTGATGTAAATAAGGTATAGATATGTGAGGTTCAGATATAAATGGGGGTAAAGGATAATATGAGCCCTAACATGGATACGGGGTAAAGTAGCCCAAAATGTGAGTATATATTTAGCTAATTTTGCGACCGCCAAGGCAGTCGCAAACTGAGCGGTCGGAATGCGATCGCAAATCCCACAATGCTGACCTATTTTAAGATTATTTTGACTGTTTTGTGACCAAAAATGATCTGTCGCAACATTTGCAACCGTTTTGTGACAGTTTTATGGTCAATCGCAAATGTTGCTACCAATAAGAGATCGTCGGAAAACGGAAGCTAATTTTGCGACTGCTTTTTACGGTCGCAAATTCTGGTTGCAATTGCTCATTTTTCTAGTAGTGAGAAAAACTATCCCGCGCTACGATGTGACAACTCGGGTAAATCTCTCTCTTGATTTCTACTCTCTATTGATTCCTATCTGTTTGTTTATTCCTTTCGCTGTTTCTTTTGTTACTTACGCAATTTTCGGGACGAAAATTCTTTTAACGTGGGGATGATGTGACACCTGGCAAATTCGGGTTAACAACGTTGTCTAGATGAAAGTCTACCTTAGCGAGTCACGTGTATATTGTACTTAACTGGGTTAGTTAAGTCGGGTTATGGTTCGGGAACTATTGGTTAGGCTAGAAGATCATTGGATGTTGGTCTAGAGGTTCGGTAGATGTCAGTCCTTAACCAAGTGTCCAAACGGTGACGATTTGTAGGATCGTCAGAGCATACGGAACGTACGAGTCTCGAGTCCCGGGAATTGGTGAACGAGTGTAAATATGTGTATTTACTTGTGTTATGTGTTTACAATCATTATATGACTTGTCGGTATGTTAATATGTGTTAACATACGTTTAAAACGGGGTTTAACGCGCAAAACGCACCAAACCAGCCCCTATAGGCGATTAGGGAGGCCTAATCGCCTATAAGGGAGGCGAGTGGGCATCATTAGGGGCGATTAGGCCCCCAATCGTGTGTTAGTTTGGGCGATTAGGCCCAATCACATGTACTTCATGCGATTAGCAGCCCTAATCGCATGAACTGCTGCACAATCGCGTGTAACGTGCTGGAACGACTAGAAACGCCTATAAATAGAACACTTAACCTCCTAAACTCCCTAATATCAACCCTAGTCGTCCCATAACCGCCCCACACACCTAAACAACCTCTGGAAGGCGATTTTGATCAAAAACACAAGGTTTCAAGGTCTAATCATCATCCTTTTGCAATTCCAAGGTTTAATTCTTATCCATAACACTTTGTAAATGTTTTTAATCAATCCCTAATGGTCCAGACCTGTTCATAAACGAAAAGGCTTTCTGAAAATCGTCAATAAAGGTTGTTAATCGGATTATAACTAATTAACATGCGTTATGGGTATGTATGATTAGAAAGATAGGATTTTTATGGATCTTGATGATGTTTTGATGTGTTATCATGCTAGGTCAGAGGTAATATTGTTAGTATGATGATAGGAACCTCAGTAATCGGATAATAGGGTTATGCTTACATGCGTTAATTGATGTTGCATGCTATGTGTATAGTGTTTGGAGTGATTTGGTTGCATGCGGGACTGATAATACAAGGTTGAACGAAGGGTTTTGGGTTAAACATGTTTAGGATAGTGTTTGGGATGATATTGGGTAGTTACACACGTTCTGGATCTGATCTGGGGTGTTAAACGCGCGAAAAACCGGAACAGCATGGTTACAGGCGATTAGCAAGGCTAATCGCCTATAATTCATGAGATTGGGGAGCTAATCGCCAATAATGGCATGTGATTAGCCCCAATCGCATATAATGTCACGTGATTAGCCCCAATCGCATATAATGTCACGTGATTAGCCCCAATCGCATATAATGTCACGTGATTAGCCCCAATTGCATGTAAGTTCACGTGATTAGCCCTAATTGCTAATAATAACATATGGTATAGCCCCAATCGCCTATAATAGAGGCGATTAGGATTCCTAATTGCTAGTTGACCAACCTAAATGCTAGTTGACTTTTCCTAATCGCGTGTACTGCTGCTGTAAGTATAAATTAGCATTCCGAGACCCGATTTCACATGTAGAAACATGCTAGGAACCCAGTAACATGTCTAATAACTTGGTAACATATATTTGGATGTAATTCGGTGATACGTGAACTATGTGCTATAACTTGTTGAGTGTGTTAACGTATGTTAAGTGTAGATGCGTTAATGTATGTTTTGGAGCGTAAACATAACACGGGAGTCTCGGGTCACCAATGGGATGTCGAGTCTTGTCAATTGGGTCAGTTAAACAGTCACGGTATTTTAAAACGAACTTGGTTATGGTCTGGACATCTAGGGACTAATTAACCTGCGGGTTATTAGACTAAGTACTTGTAACTGTCGTATGTTAGGTCGCCACTGTACGGGACTAACATAGCAGCTGAGTTTACTCGGGATTAGGAGTAAAGCAAATTAAGGTGAGTTTACGGCCCCTCTTTTAACTGGTTTTACGTTTTCGGGGGAGAAAACATGTGTTAAAACAACTATTTGGTAACTACTGTCATACTATGGGTTCTAACGTATACTACACGATCTTTGGAAGTCCCGGGGGGAACCATGAATGTGCGGGTTTGCACAACGGGGAAATGTGAATAGCGCTATTGGGAGTGACCAACCCCGCTCGTCGGCTTGGAGGGCCGGGCGAGTGCATATTGTCTCAAACAGGAACAACAGGAACATTTGGAACTATTCGGGCACAAAACTGGTATACGTGTTAGTAATGGTTTTCCAATCGTGGTAGTAGCAAAACGTACGCCTAGCTAGCGTATACTGGTTTTCTATTTATTATAGTATGGACAGGTGGACTTGGTACTTGAACTGCAAACCTGTAAACTCACCAGCATTTTTGTGCTGACGTAAACTTTTACATGTTTTCTCAGGTCGCTAAGGTAGCACATGGAACTAGGGCGCACGCGTCTGCACGGCGTCTAGATAGAGTTGCATGATTTTACAAACATTGAACTTGGTTTATTTATGTTGAACTTTATTTTGAATAAGCTTCCGCTGTAAACGGGATTTTAAAACTATGTTTTGGTATTGCATTAATTACATTTAGACTTGTTTATTGTGATCGTTGGTTTGGATCCTGGTTTGTCATGCGCCTCGCGGTAAAACTCCGCAAGTGGATTTTGAGGGTGTGACAGATTGGTATCAGAGCCAATGGTTATAGTGAACTAGGACTGCATGTAGAGTCTAGTCTATAGCCGAGTCGCACACACTAGACGATCACATGGTACTAAACGTTATAGTGGTTTACGTATGGTCTTGTCGGGGTGTCTCTAAATCGTTGGTCTTCCTACGTTACATCATCCGTTCTATCCTAGGTTGGGTTACTTGTTTTCTAGGCAGTGTGGTCTATTGGAGTAACTCGTGTACTCTTGAGATTTGTCCAAGGCTCGGACATCTCCCTTTCGTATTCCAATAGAAACACTTGTCACGAACTACCGTAGTATTACGGTGTGTAGCTAAGAGTCTATGTTCGGTGATTTGAACTTTGAACTAGGAGAACACTTGGAGGACCATGTAGAGCGTTTTATCATTTTGGGTGCACACAAAATCATAAAACGAAATGCATGGAAGCACTAGTGAGCTCTGAGTTTGAAGGGATAGTCCTGGATTGGATCTGGCTTTAATCTTGTGAACATTTGTGGTTATCTTTAACTGCGAAACTAAATTTTCTCGTTCTTTCTGCCAGAACCATGTCTGGAGTGCGTGGAGGACGAGGAGGTGGACGCGGTGGTGGACGCGGTGGTGGTCGTGGTGGTGCTGGTGGTCGTGGTGGAGGTATTAACCTGTCACAGGCTGATCTGAACAACTTGCTCCAGGCTGCCTTTCAGTTAGGGCACAACGGTGGTGGTAAGTTGTTTTATCCATTTTCTTTGCCTCATTGGTGAGTCTTGTGTACGTTATTCGTGGTTTCTCATACGTTTCATTTCAGGTGGTCCTGTTGACCCACCCCCACCCATGTGCACCTATAAGATGTTCCGGGACTGCAAGCCCCAGGAGTTCTCTGGCACCGAGGGTGCGGTCAGTCTGCTTAGGTGGTTGGAGAAAGTGGAGTCGGTATTCCTGATGTGTAACTGTCTCCCAGAAGATCGGGTGAAGTATTCGGCTGCGTTATTTCAGGACGTGGCATTGACTTGGTGGAATGGTATTACCCAGAACATGGGTATTGGGGAGGCATATGCTATGCCATGGGAGAACTTTGTGCAGTTGCTGAAGCGGGAGTATTGCCCGAGGGAAGAAGTACAGAAGCTGGAGCATGAGGTATGGAACCTCAAGATGACTGGATCGGAAATCGAGAAGTATACTGTGAGGAGAAATGAGCTGGCGGTGCTGTGTCCCGATCTGCACGTGCCGGAGTATCGTAAGATTGAACATTATGTCTCAGGGTTGGTGCCGGAAATTGCAGGGTTAGTGGCTGCTGGGAATCATCCTACTTATGCGGAGGTAGTTCGATCTGCACATAGGATGACTAATTTAAAGGTGAATGAGGGGATTTTGCCGGCGAAAGGTTCGACTGCTAAGGCTCCAGAGAACAACAAGCGCAAGTGGGAAAACGACGGGAAAGGGTCTGGGTCTGCACAGCAGGGTAAAAAGTTTGATAATGGGGGTTCATCGTCTTCGGGTAATAAGCAGGGTGGTTATGCAGGAAAACTGCCCAAATGCAACAAGTGTGGACGCCATCACCAAGGGAACTGCGACAGTAACCGTTGTCACCGCTGCCAGCGAACTGGCCACTATGCTAAGGATTGTCGGGTTACACTTCCATCGACTCAGGCTCCGACTAACAGTTCAGCTCCGACTACTCAGGGGGCTACAGGGAAACAGGGATGCTACAACTGTGGTGACACTGGGCACTACAAGAAAGATTGCCCAAAATTGAAACAAGGTGGAAATGACGGGAATGGGAACAACGGGGGCGGCGGCAGAAATGCACGTGCCTTCGTCATTGGAGCTGCTGAGGCTAGGCAGGACCCTGATACAGTCACCGGTACGTTTCTTCTCAATAATCATTCTGTTAGCGTGTTATTTGATTCTGGTGCCGACAAGAGTTTTGTATCCATGGGTGTTAGTCGACTGCTAGATGTAGTATCTGTACCATTAGAGACCAAGTATATTATTGAGTTGGCTGACGGTAAAACGATTGAAGCTGCTAGTGTTCTTCGGGAGTGTCAGTTAGAGTTGTCGGGTTTATCGTTTCCCATCGACCTGATGCCGGTACCATTGGGTAGTTTTGACGTTGTGGTAGGAATGGATTGGTTATCTTTGTATCGCGCGGAGATTGTCTGTTACGATAAGGTTATTCGGATTCCTCTCCCTGATGGAGAATTTCTTTCTGTATACGGTATCAAGGGTGGTGTTTCACTAAACATCATCTCTAGCATGAAAGCCCTTAAGTGTCTTCGAAAGGGTTATCCAGCCGTTTTGGCGCTCTTATCTGTTTCCACTAGTGATGAGAAGAAGATTGACAACATTCCGGTGGTACGCGAGTTTTCTGATGTTTTTCTCGATGATTTATCTGGTCTTCCTCCTCATCGTCAAGTCGAGTTCGGTATTGATCTCGTACCAGGGGCTGCTCCTATTGCTCGGGCCCCCTACCGTCTTGCACCTCCCGAGATGCAGGAATTATCTAGCCAGTTACAGGAACTCTTGGACAAGGGTTTCATCCGGCCAAGTTCTTCCCCTTGGGGAGCCCCGATTTTATTTGTCAAGAAGAAGGATGGGAGTTTCCGATTGTGTGTAGACTACAGAGAGCTGAACAAGTTGACCATCAGGAACCGTTATCCTCTTCCACGTATCGATGATCTATTCGACCAGCTTCAGGGTTCTAGTTATTATTCCAAGATCGATTTGAGGTCCGGTTATCACCAGCTGCGCGTCAGGGAGGCTGACGTTGCAAAGACTGCTTTTCGAACACGTTATGGCCATTTCGAATTCTTGGTCATGCCTTTCGGTCTCACGAACGCACCGGCGGTTTTCATGGACTTGATGAACCGCGTCTGTAAACCGTATCTGGACAAGTTTGTCATTGTGTTTATTGATGACATTCTGATCTACTCTAAGAACGAGACCGAACACGGGGAACATCTGCGGTTAGTTTTGGAACTTTTACGACGGGAGCAACTTTACGCCAAGTTCTCAAAGTGTGACTTTTGGTTACGCGAAGTTCAATTCCTAGGACATGTGGTTAATGAACTAGGAATTCATGTCGATCCAGCTAAAATCGAAGCGATCAAGGACTGGGGAGCACCAAAGACGCCAACTGAGGTGCGGCAATTCCTAGGCCTTGCGGGCTATTATCGTCGTTTTATCCAGGGGTTCTCGAAGATTGCTCAACCCCTCACCACTCTCACTCAGAAGGATAGGAAGTTCGACTGGGGTGAATCACAAGAGTCCGCGTTTGAAGAACTGAAGTCTAAACTGTGTTCTGCTCCTATTCTGTCTTTACCTGAGGGTCCTGATGATTTTGTCGTTTACTGTGATGCTTCCATTCATGGACTCGGTTGCGTGTTGATGCAACGCGAGAAAGTGATTGCGTACGCTTCTCGTCAACTCAAAGTGCACGAGAAGAACTACACAACTCATGACTTGGAGTTGGGTGCCGTGGTATTCGCGTTGAAAATTTGGAGACATTACTTGTACGGTACCAAATGCACCATCTACACCGATCACAAGAGTCTCCAACACATTTTCGACCAACAACACTTGAACATACGGCAGCGTCGCTGGATCGAACTTTTGAACGATTATGATTGTGCTATTAAGTACCATCCTGGCAAGGCGAATGTTGTAGCAGACGCCTTGAGCAGGAAGGAATCTTCTAAACCTCGTCGCGTTCGGGCGTTGCAGCTCACTATCCATTCGTCCTTACCTGATCAACTCCGTTCTGCCCAATTGGAAGCTTTGAAGGAGGAAAACCTTAAAGCTGAAACTATGCACGGTGCCGACAAGCACCTAGAGCGAAGGCCTGATGGCCTGCACTATTTCGCAGAACGCATATGGGTTCCTTTATTCGGGGGACTACGGGAGCTTGTTCTTGATGAGGCTCATAAGTCCCGGTATTCTATTCATCCTGGTTCGGATAAGATGTACCAAGATCTGAAAGTGCTTTACTGGTGGCCAAACATGAGGTCGGACATAGCCTCATACGTGAGTAAATGCTTGACCTGTGCTAAGGTCAAGGTGGAATACCAGAAACCGTCGGGTCTCCTGCAACAACCTGAAATTCCGGAATGGAAATGGGAACGGATTACTATGGATTTTGTCACACAACTTCCTAAGTCACCAAGCGGGAACGACAAGATATGGGTGATTGTCGATCGGTTAACGAAATCAGCCCATTTTCTTGCTATTAAGGAGACCGACACCATGGATCGTTTGGCTCGTCTCTACTTGAAAGAAGTTGTTTCTAAGCACGGGGTACCAGTTTCTATAATCTCGGATCGCGATTCTCGTTTTACTTCTCACTTCTGGAAGTCTTTGCACAAGGCTTTGGGTACCCAACTAGACATGAGTACGGCTTACCATCCACAGACTGACGGACAGAGTGAGCGTACAATTCAAACTTTAGAAGACATGCTGCGGGCGTGTGTGATCGATTTTGGGAAGGGTTGGGAAGCTCATCTGCCGTTGGTAGAATTCTCGTACAACAACAGTTATCACACGAGCATCAAGGCTGCTCCGTTCGAGGCACTGTACGGACGGAAATGCCGCTCTCCTCTTTGTTGGGCTGAGGTGGGTGAGAGTCAACTCACTGGGCCCGAACTAGTGTACGAAACTTCGGAAAAGATCGTGCAGATTCGAAATCGGTTGGCGGCGGCACGGGACCGGCAAAAGAGTTATGCTGATCAGCGTCGCAAACCACTGGAGTTCCAAGTCAAGGACAAGGTACTTCTAAAAGTCTCACCGTGGAAGGGCGTCATACGCTTTGGAAAGCGTGGCAAACTCAATCCGCGATATGTCGGCCCATTTACGATCCTGGAACGGATTGGGCCGGTGGCATATCGACTTGATCTACCGACGGAGCTCGGTAACGTACATAACGTCTTTCACGTGTCAAACTTGAAGAAGTGCCTTACTGACGAGTCTCTCATCGTTTCACTAGAAGAGATCAAGGTTGACGATCGTCTTCGGATTGTGGAAGAACCTGTGGAGATACTCGACTACAAGATTCGTAGCTTACGACACAGCAAGATTCGCATCGTGAAGGTTCGATGGAATTCGAACCGGGGACCGGAATACACTTGGGAACGAGAGGATCAGATGAAGTCTAAGTATCCTCACCTATTTCCTAAGGAAGCGTTCGAGTCAAGATATGTCTCCTCGACAGATGAATGAATCTCGGGGCGAGATTCCTTTTAACATGGGGATGATGTGACAACTCGGGTAAATCTCTCTCTTGATTTCTACTCTCTATTGATTCCTATCTGTTTGTTTATTCCTTTCGCTGTTTCTTTTGTTACTTACGCAATTTTCGGGACGAAAATTCTTTTAACGTGGGGATGATGTGACACCTGGCAAATTCGGGTTAACAACGTTGTCTAGATGAAAGTCTACCTTAGCGAGTCACGTGTATATTGTACTTAACTGGGTTAGTTAAGTCGGGTTATGGTTCGGGAACTATTGGTTAGGCTAGAAGATCATTGGATGTTGGTCTAGAGGTTCGGTAGATGTCAGTCCTTAACCAAGTGTCCAAACGGTGACGATTTGTAGGATCGTCAGAGCATACGGAACGTACGAGTCTCGAGTCCCGGGAATTGGTGAACGAGTGTAAATATGTGTATTTACTTGTGTTATGTGTTTACAATCATTATATGACTTGTCGGTATGTTAATATGTGTTAACATACGTTAAAACGGGGTTTAACGCGCAAAACGCACCAAACCAGCCCCTATAGGCGATTAGGGAGGCCTAATCGCCTATAAGGGAGGCGAGTGGGCATCATTAGGGGCGATTAGGCCCCCAATCGTGTGTTAGTTTGGGCGATTAGGCCCAATCACATGTACTTCATGCGATTAGCAGCCCTAATCGCATGAACTGCTGCACAATCGCGTGTAACGTGCTGGAACGACTAGAAACGCCTATAAATAGAACACTTAACCTCCTAAACTCCCTAATATCAACCCTAGTCGTCCCATAACCGCCCCACACACCTAAACAACCTCTGGAAGGCGATTTTGATCAAAAACACAAGGTTTCAAGGTCTAATCATCATCCTTTTGCAATTCCAAGGTTTAATTCTTATCCATAACACTTTGTAAATGTTTTTAATCAATCCCTAATGGTCCAGACCTGTTCATAAACGAAAAGGCTTTCTGAAAATCGTCAATAAAGGTTGTTAATCGGATTATAACTAATTAACATGCGTTATGGGTATGTATGATTAGAAAGATAGGATTTTTATGGATCTTGATGATGTTTTGATGTGTTATCATGCTAGGTCAGAGGTAATATTGTTAGTATGATGATAGGAACCTCAGTAATCGGATAATAGGGTTATGCTTACATGCGTTAATTGATGTTGCATGCTATGTGTATAGTGTTTGGAGTGATTTGGTTGCATGCGGGACTGATAATACAAGGTTGAACGAAGGGTTTTGGGTTAAACATGTTTAGGATAGTGTTTGGGATGATATTGGGTAGTTACACACGTTCTGGATCTGATCTGGGGTGTTAAACGCGCGAAAAACCGGAACAGCATGGTTACAGGCGATTAGCAAGGCTAATCGCCTATAATTCATGAGATTGGGGAGCTAATCGCCAATAATGGCATGTGATTAGCCCCAATCGCATATAATGTCACGTGATTAGCCCCAATCGCATATAATGTCACGTGATTAGCCCCAATCGCATATAATGTCACGTGATTAGCCCCAATTGCATGTAAGTTCACGTGATTAGCCCTAATTGCTAATAATAACATATGGTATAGCCCCAATCGCCTATAATAGAGGCGATTAGGATTCCTAATTGCTAGTTGACCAACCTAAATGCTAGTTGACTTTTCCTAATCGCGTGTACTGCTGCTGTAAGTATAAATTAGCATTCCGAGACCCGATTTCACATGTAGAAACATGCTAGGAACCCAGTAACATGTCTAATAACTTGGTAACATATATTTGGATGTAATTCGGTGATACGTGAACTATGTGCTATAACTTGTTGAGTGTGTTAACGTATGTTAAGTGTAGATGCGTTAATGTATGTTTTGGAGCGTAAACATAACACGGGAGTCTCGGGTCACCAATGGGATGTCGAGTCTTGTCAATTGGGTCAGTTAAACAGTCACGGTATTTTAAAACGAACTTGGTTATGGTCTGGACATCTAGGGACTAATTAACCTGCGGGTTATTAGACTAAGTACTTGTAACTGTCGTATGTTAGGTCGCCACTGTACGGGACTAACATAGCAGCTGAGTTTACTCGGGATTAGGAGTAAAGCAAATTAAGGTGAGTTTACGGCCCCTCTTTTAACTGGTTTTACGTTTTCGGGGGAGAAAACATGTGTTAAAACAACTATTTGGTAACTACTGTCATACTATGGGTTCTAACGTATACTACACGATCTTTGGAAGTCCCGGGGGGAACCATGAATGTGCGGGTTTGCACAACGGGGAAATGTGAATAGCGCTATTGGGAGTGACCAACCCCGCTCGTCGGCTTGGAGGGCCGGGCGAGTGCATATTGTCTCAAACAGGAACAACAGGAACATTTGGAACTATTCGGGCACAAAACTGGTATACGTGTTAGTAATGGTTTTCCAATCGTGGTAGTAGCAAAACGTACGCCTAGCTAGCGTATACTGGTTTTCTATTTATTATAGTATGGACAGGTGGACTTGGTACTTGAACTGCAAACCTGTAAACTCACCAGCATTTTTGTGCTGACGTAAACTTTTACATGTTTTCTCAGGTCGCTAAGGTAGCACATGGAACTAGGGCGCACGCGTCTGCACGGCGTCTAGATAGAGTTGCATGATTTTACAAACATTGAACTTGGTTTATTTATGTTGAACTTTATTTTGAATAAGCTTCCGCTGTAAACGGGATTTTAAAACTATGTTTTGGTATTGCATTAATTACATTTAGACTTGTTTATTGTGATCGTTGGTTTGGATCCTGGTTTGTCATGCGCCTCGCGGTAAAACTCCGCAAGTGGATTTTGAGGGTGTGACAGCTACGCGGCGGGAACTCGGTTGATATTGATTTGGCTCGTGTTGTATCGTTATGACAAACCAATATCGACACCGATGTCGATATCGAGTAAGTTTGTCCTCGATAGTGACAGTTGTATATCAAAAATATCAGAATGTTGTTACTTTTGTAAATGGTTATTTTGGACTTTAATTAAAAAATAAAAATCCTGTAACTAACTACACTTTGTAAATATGATTTGTTAAATAATTAAATAAATGAGTAAATTAGCAACTAATTAGATCACTAATTGTAAAACTGAAAAAAGAATACTTAAAATGAAGATATGAAAATAGAAAAAAGAAAACCAAAAGTAGGCCAGCTACGCATTTGTGGCTTTGTGCTATGGTTACTGTTCACGTCAATCTTAAATGTTATATATAGAATGAGGGGCTAGCCCAAAGGGTAGAGACACGTACTAGTCTCTTTAAAACAAGGACACGAGTTCAAATCACGGGTGAGGGTGTAAATGGTGTTAATTGGGTGTTGAGTTCAACTTACCCGGTAACAAAAAATCTAATATTTTTAAAAATGTATAATTTATTTTTAATAAAAGAAGAAGAAAAAAGGTCATAGGATAGGGTTGTCACTTATCAAGGTGTTTTAGGGTAGTTGATGGTAATAATGAGGTGACGGTACATGAATGGTGGAATCTAGGGTACTATCATTAAGCACCCAATTCTCCTTAAGGACACACGATATGAGGGCTGTGAGAGGCCTGTGGCCCTGCCACGTGGGACGTGATGCCACTGGTACACTGCCCCCTGTGGCCATCGCAAATCGTGATAATCCTCACGTTTTCCACGGCCCAAACCCATTTAATACAATTTTGTCCAATTCAATTCAAGCGGTGTGGAGGACCATCACCACACCCCTAGATTGGTGACGGAGAATGGTTGTGAATGATGAAGTGATGGTGATGTAGAGGGGGGTGGTGAAGTGGCGGGTGACCATACCTTCCAGCCTAAGATGTCTATACTATTGCTCTAATGTGGCACACTTAAGCAGGACATGTGTCATTGTTAAAGTGAGCAAAGTTTTTACTAAATTACATACTATTTATAGCTCTGCTATATGAATAGTAACAGGGCAGACTTGATATATTACAAATAGCCAAGGGTATTTTCGTCTTTTCCAACTCAATGTTTGTACCTTCTTCCTTCATCATCATTCAACCTACCGCCACCCTAACCACCACCATCATCCGACACCTGACAACCACTACCAGTGGCTATCCGACCATTTCAACAACATCTCAGAGCTTCAACCATCGGTGATCATCATCGTTCACCTCTACTGTTGAGGACTCAGTCCTTCTGTTTTACCCAGTTGCTCCACTTCACCCGACCTCCTCCATGACAGCCCGCTCTCCATCGGTTTGCCGCCCATTAACCACTACGACCGGCACTGTTGTGCAATCCTGCTGTGCAAGAAACGCATGCTGGTTAGAAACTCGGATCCTCTGCCCTTTTCTCCGATCTGTCTCCTTCTCTTCTGCTCCAGTTCTCTCTAAAGTTCCTGTAAGGTGAAGTGGGTGGTGGTACCCTTATTTGGGGAGTAGTGCGACCGGAGCTCCGCCGCGGCGCCGCCGGACGCGAGGGAAATCAACCGACCTCCTTCTCTCTGTAGCTCTCATTTGGTGGTCGCTTCCACTACGATTGCGCTGAACGTCGGTCGTGCTTGGGTGTTTAGACAGACAGGAAAAAATAGACAACAAAATTAGAGAGAGAGGAGGTTAGGTTGGGTTGGGTTGGGTTGTGTGCTTGTATATAAAACTGCGATGTATTGAATATATTAAGATTGCTATATTATATATGACTTTGGTAACATTGTGTTGGCCCACTAAAATTAGTTTGGTTGATAATAACTTTTTAACTTTGGTAACATACAACCGAATATTTTAAGCTTGCTATACTGAATATGTTAAGAGAGAACAAAATTAGACAACAAAATTACTTTGGTTAATGATAAGTTTTTAACGTTTTGGAAACAACCGGAGCACAAAGCGCGCAACGCACGCTCCGTTATTCACCCTAGTTAGATGTAAATGGCAACTTAAAAAAATGTCAAATAATTGATTTGGTGGGATAAGTTTATGGCAAAATGGACTATTACCGTATAATGTGTAAAAAATGATTTTTATAACGTGCATAATTTGATTTCCTTCATGTGTAAATTGACGCGTAATTTTTATTCGTATTCTTTCATGTGTAATTTTCAGTTGATATATCCTTTGTGCGTAATTATCATATCTTCATTCGTAATTCTTTTTTATACTTTGTATGCTAAGACCCCTTTGTACGCTAACATACCCCTGATTTGGTGATTCTCTTTATAATTAATGATTTTGTGTTCTTTTAGTGGTGGTATCACGTTTCAAAGATTCTTGCTGAGAATGCTGCTGTAGAATTTGCAAAAGAGAATGACCTGGATTTGGTGGTCATAAATCCTGGCTATGTGATTGGTCCTCTCTTACAATCTACACTCAACTTCACCTCAGAGGGATTTATAAGCTTTATAGAAACTGGTAATTGTTCATTGTAGCTATAGTTCATTTCAAACAATGAGATCTTGCATTAAAGTTGTTGAATATCTATATACAGGAAAGGAAATATTTATGGATGGAATCTACCTACTTGTTGATGTTAGAGATACTGCTACCGCGCATATATTAGCATTTGAGAAACCCGAAGCTAATGGTAGATATTGTGTAGTTGGGGATGTGATTCGATCATCTGAGATCATGTTGATCTTAGACAAACTCTACCCTGATCATGGCTATTCTCAAAGGTAATTAGTAACTACTAACATGTTTTTATTG
Source organism: Ambrosia x helenae (assembly GCA_030844895.1). Lineage (NCBI taxonomy): Eukaryota > Viridiplantae > Streptophyta > Magnoliopsida > Asterales > Asteraceae > Ambrosia > Ambrosia x helenae. Next base: position 9,194,258 of record CM061223.1, read on the forward strand.
ATCTTAGAAAGCTAGAAGCTAGTGGTTGAGTACCTAAAAGAATGTTGGGATTACTTGTTTTTTGTTTTGTTTAAATTATGATAGGTATAAAGACAAGTGTGCCGAGACGCTACCATATAATATATCGAAAGCAAAGGCAGAAAGTCTAGGTCTTGAGTTTACTCCATTGGATGTTAGCCTCAAGGATACTATTGAAAGCCTAAAAGAGAAGAAATTTATGAACCTATAAGTTCTTGGGTTATTTTATGTTTGTTTCTATATTGTGGTTGATCAAAAAATGACTATTTTTAAATTGTGTTTAATTAAATTAAATAAGCTTTATGAATTTGAAGAAAAATCTTATTTTAAAACGTGTAAGATCCTTATAACAAGTAAACAAACACAATATTATTATTATGAATATTTAAAAAAAATGAAAATGACATGAAATGTAAAATAATAAAATGCATTTTGGCATGGAATAATACCCGCATAAATAAGTTGTATTTTGTTTTTAACTTTCATCTTTAAAATTAACCACCGGGTTCTTAGCGTACTGTAATCATCTCACCTTTTACACTGATTATATAGTAGAATTATATATATATAAAAAAAACGCCCCCCTACTGTTTAACATACAACCCACCCACACGTGAAAGCATCACCAAAACCGTTACGTAACCACGACCATCAACACCATCCGCTCACCGGACAGAATTGGGTCACGGTGACACTATTGTGGGAGTGTGTAACAGTGGGGGTTTCATAAAGTGAGTAAAGAGAAAGAGGAATTTTGGAAAGAGAGATGTATGTGATATGGCTTTGAAAACCCAAAAACCACGTGAACACACAACACACTCAACAATAACTTGTGTCTCCGTCTGTCTTAGCATAATGACGTTATAACGGTGTTGAAATACTATTCATCAACTATGGTTTTTAACCTATAGAATAATTAACGAAACAATCACATAGTCCTAAATTTTAAAAATTGTGGGTTCAATTTTACTCTTTGTTTATCCGTAACATAGGTGTCTCTTCGCACTAAAAGCATCCATAATGGGGCACGTCCAAACTAGTCCGGAATTCTAGACTCAACAAACCGGACCCATACATAGTAGCACTCATCCGGATGATGAGGTGGAAGGGTTTAGTCCGTTTAAGCGGACTAGTCCGCTTGGGTGAGAGAGTTGCCAGTGAAGTTTTTCTTTTAAAGAGAAACAAGTTTGATTAATAATGATACATAATGCAACTCTCTGTTTGTCCAAACATTATAAACCCGAAATAATTTATTTTTTATTTATTTTAATTGTGTCATATATATATATGATACATCCTTAAATTGCATATTTTTTCCTTTTCTTTTTATTGGCACGGAATCGTCATTTAGTACCCAATACCCTTCCTCTTCTTCAAAGACATATCCTTAATACCTTTCAGATTCTTACGACTAGTCTTCATAATTTGCCAAAAAACTACACACTAGTCTTTCCGATTGGCATAAACTTTATTTAATTTGTAATATTTTGGTAATCGGTTAATAGCAACCTGACGAGTTTTTGGTAGGGTATACCTAATGAGTTTGTTTAATAATCTAACGGGTATAACCAAAACCCATGTACATACCTGACACCCAACAGAGGTAATCGCCTGTAGAAATTCCGCAGATTTTAAGCCTGGTGTGAAACAAGCTTTTAAAATCAAATTTGAGGTTGAGATTACCTTAGGCCTTGGGCATATATACTCTAATGTCCCTCGCTTTAAAGATGTCACGTGGAGTTAAGAGCGTTAAATATCACTCCCACCAGGCGTTAAGAGCGTTAAAAAGGTAATTCGTTAACTTGTTAACAAGTGCGAAAGAATATTGAATGTGTCCTTTAAACACACAATCAATTTAATATTTGTATTTGTATTTATAATTTAAGGGTGTTAATAACAGAGGGACCATTATATATAGCATTAAATATATAGCATTAAAATGGAACGTCAGTTGTGAGGGCGTTTTACTGTTTCGCTCAATACAAACCGGTAAAGCCCTTATACAACCTCCTTCTGCACAATACGTTGAAATTACTGTCTTGCCCCGGGTTTAAAAAAAGCTATACACAGCAAACGACCGGCGTACACGAACCACCGATCACGTGGTGAAAAAAAATATGTGCCCGCGTCAATGACAACTTTGGTATCGGCGGTTGAGAGATAATTTAGGTTAGACCTTGCGACGGAAGACGGTGGTGACTATATTACCTGTATCTACTCGCGTTTTACCGGTCATCCCTGTTGCCGGGCGGTTCAGACCACGCAATGGTTCGCTCTGAGTTGAAACGACTAGAAACTCAGAAGGAGCGGTGGCAGTGGGTTGTGATGGACACGTCGCCGTCGCTGATATCGTAGGAAATTCCGTTTCTCTCGCCGAAGGTAGGGGCCGCGTAGGTTTAGAGTTTATAACGATGGTTTAACGTCGCGGGATCTTCACCGGCGGTGGAGCGGGTGGTTGGTAGCTGGTTGGTGGTATTTAGGGCGAGAGAGAAGGGTTTGTTTAAACAATGTAGTGAGGGCTGTGTCAAGATCGTTATGGCCCGGTTGGTAGAGCGCTCACCTTTTAACCAGGCTGGCGTGATACCGGGCTACATACGTGTCCGCAGGGCAACAACCGAGTTAAAAACATTGTGTGTACACTTTTTTAGTAATTTTCTTTTGCGTATTGTGTGCTATGGAATAGGTGTAGCGCTTTGGGTTTTTGTTAAAATAATACCTTGAATATTACAATTTGATACTTTACTTAAAATTAATTTATATGTTTTAATTGATATGTTTTTTATTTTGTTTCATGAAATTGATGATTGTGGCTGAGCATGATTGTGGCTGAGCATGGACTAGAGCTGGATTGGACGACTTGGGCTAAAGGAGCAGCTGGTGAGGACTTGGGCTAAAGGAGCAGGAGCAGCTGTTTTGGACTTGGGCTACAATATGTACAAGAGAGTTTTGGGCCCACAATGTAGAAGGCCCGTGACATGTCATCAATCCGGGTGATTATATTTAAAGTTGATCTTAGCCGTTCTTAGAGAAAACACAAAAAGATCTCATTCGTTGATTTTGTGTTTTCTCGTGATCTTTACATTGGCTCTATATAAAGGGTTTCCAATATCCCTTTTTCCAGTTTTGGTCACTTTTATTTTTCATCTCCTGTAAAGTTCTTTCTAGGGTTTCATAATCATCTCAGTCCTTTGATCATCCTGATCAACGTTCTTGGTAGTGTTTTTGTTCCAGAGAGTTGTAGGTTATAGTTTATAGCCTAGAGTTCATTTGAGTGATTTTGTATCTTGTTTTCATTGTAATTATTTGGGTATAAACATTGAGGGTTGGGTCTTATTAATAATATGAAGTTTTCTGGTTTATACCATGTTCTTGACATGGTATCAGAGTTGTGTTAGCTCTTGGTGAAGTTTGTTCATCTAGGGTTTTGGTTAGTCTTCCGCTGATCTGTGTTCTAATTCTTTAGATCTGTTGTGGAAATCTTCGTATTATTATCCTGGTGTTTATCCGGCTTGGAAAAACATGATCTATGGGAATATCTGTCTTGGTGAAGAAGAAACCCTAAAATTAGGGTTGTCTCTGGGAAGCTTAATCTTCTGCTCTCTGATATTATAACCCTAAGTGAAGGTTATAATATTATGAGTTTATTGGCGACCCCTAACATGGGTTAGTTCTTGGTGAGATTGTTCCTTTTACTTTCTCTTGTTATTTTTTCTTTTGATTAGTGTCCTTGTTAGAGTATTTGGCCGGGTTAGGGGGACCGGCGTTGGTTGAGTCTGTGTTTGAGTTGTCTGTCATTGTCTAGATCTAGGAAAGGCTCCCTCAACACGCTTGCGTTGGCACCCTTGAGTGACGAACCAACGATCTAGCCTCTGTTGTGGCTTCTCGTGTGCGTGTGTGATTTGTTTGATAGTTTAGTTCTGTTGCTTATTTGTGGTTCTTGTGTGATAAGTTGTTTTGTTGTTTCTTGTTTGCTGAACCTTGATTGACTTGGTTGATTAACCTGATTTTGTTTGTATTAACTAATAATCTACAATGGTAAATGGGAAGGAATCTGAGTCTAGTGGGGGATCATATGGTGGACCTAGTGAGACCTTAGTTAGCAAACTTGATGCTAGTGACCCTCTGTATTTACATCCCTCTGATTCTAGCAATTTAACAATTATATCTGTTAAATTGAAAGGGTTTGAGAATTAACTAGCCTTACAAGTTAAAAATAAGTGGGGCTTTATTGACAAATCATGTGTTAAGTCTACTGATAATGATGTTCTTAGTAGGCAATGGGACAGATGTAACTCAATAGTATTAACATGGATTTTAAACTCTATAAGTGAGGACCTGTATATGGGTCATGTGTTTTCAAAATTAGCTTGTGATGTATGGGCTGAATTAGATGAAACATATGATAAAATAGATGGTTCTGTTGTGTTTGACCTATATCAGAATATAAACTCTTTTAATCAAAGTCGTATGACTGTGTCAGAATATTATCGTAAGTTGAACATAATGTGGAAGCAACTAGATCAAATCTTACAATTTCCTGCTTGTACTTGTGATGCTGCTAAGGAATTCAATAATTTTAGTAGTATGATAAAATTGATGCAATTCTTAATGGGTTTGGATAGTTGTTATCAGTCAGTGAGAACAAGTTTATTAATAAAAGAAAGTTTGTCTTCTGTTAAAGAAGCCTTTGCCATCATTTCTAGAGAGGAGTCTCATAGAAATGCTAGCAATGGTAATAAGAAAGGTCAAAACATGGCTTTGTTTTCTAAAACAAATCAAACTGTTGAGTTTAAGAGAACTAATAAAGTTTCAAATCAAAACTTAAAATGTTCTCACTGTAATAAGATAGGGCATAGTGCAGACAAATGTTTTGAAATAATTGGCTATCCCTCTTGGATGAGACCAAGAGGGACACAAGTAAAAAAAGCTAGTGCCAATAATAGTTCTGTTGTATGTGATAATTCTGATATGTCTTTGAATACACTTTCTAGTGAACAGTTTAGCAGACTATTAAACTTGCTAAATGATAAGTCTGGTGAAGCTCCTAAGAGCTGCAATGTGACAGGTGGGTTCAGTCCATTTTGTGCTAGTTCTTGTTGCAAACGTGTGTTTTGCTTTGCTGCTAGTTTAAAAAAGGGTGGAATCTGGGGATGGATATTTGACTGTGGTGCAAACCAACATATGATTAAAAATGAGGAAAACTTAACAAATTTATAGATGTGACTGAGTTTAACATTAGGGTAAAACACCCAAATGGAACTGATGCATTAGTAACTAAAATTGGTAATGTTAAGTTAGCTAATAATGTGATTTTACTTGATGTGTTGGTTGTACCTGAGTATTCCATAAACTGATTTCTATCTATAAGCTAGCTAAAGATAATAAAGTACATGTGGTTTTTGATGAACATAAGTGCTATGTACATGACTTGGTAACCAAGAATGTCCTGGTGACTGGTAGTCAAGTTGATGGCTTGTATTTCTGTGGTAGCTCTTTGATGTTAAACAAGGTGTGTTGTAATCATAGTAGTCTTAATAATTTATGGCATGGAAGGATGGGTCACCCATCTGACCATGTTATTAGGTGTTTTAAAAACAAGTTAGGATTAACTGATCAGGACACAAATGAGCCTTGTGAGGTGTGTCCTAGAGCCAAACAACATAGAGAACCTTCTCCTTTAAGTACACACAAGTCAAATGAACTTGGTGAGTTAGTTCATTTAGATGTGTGAGGACCATATAAGGTTCCTAGTAGGGAAGGTTATAAATACTTCCTTACCATAGTGGATGACTATTCTAGGGCTGTCTGGGTGTGTTTAATGAAAAGTAAAACTGAAGTGATAGAAAATATAAAAGACTTTGTTGAAATCATTAAAACTCAGTTTAAAAAAGAGGTTAAATGTTTTAGAAGTGATAATGGCAGTGAGTTCATTAACAGTCAAATGAATGATTTCTTAAAAACAAAAGGTATTTTGCATCAAACTTCTTGTACTTATACACCCAACAGAATGGGATAGTTGAAAGAAAACATAAGCATTTACTGAATGTAGCCAGGGCTGTTTTATTTCAATGTAATATACCAGTTAGGTTTTGGTCAGATTGTATTCTAACTGCTGCTTACCTATTAATAGGACACCCTCTTCAGTATTAGGTGGCATAACTCCATATGAGCTTGTATTTGGTTTTGAACCCTTTCTAGATCAACTTAAAGTGTTTGGATGTTTATGTTTTTGTACAGTTCTTAATGAGTCTGACAAATTAAATAGTAGGTTTGAAAAATGTGTTTTCATAGGATATTCAACTGAAAAGAAAGGTTATAAAATGTTTAGTTTATATACAAAAACAACATTTTTTTCTAGAGATGTGAAGTTCTTTGAGCACATATTTCCTTTTAAAGAAAAAGATATTTTTGTAAAATTTAATGAAAATAGTCAGACTCATATTAATAACCTAAACTTTTTTTGATATGTATGAAGATATAAACACTGAACATAATGAAGGTCCCAATGATGAAGGAAAGGGTCCAGGTAGTCTGATTCTGAACCATGTGGGTCTCAGCAATCAAGTGTTGAACCTACCAGTCTAGGTGGCAAGGCTCAGTTTGAGCAGTCCAGTGGTAGAGATTTAGACTTAGATAGGGTTGAGCATGTGGGTTCTGAAAATGAAGATCTTTTAAATTCGGAGGGAAATGTTTTACAACAAAATGAGTTAACAACTAGAAGCTCAACTAGGAGTTCTACCTTACCTAAAAAGTTGAGTGATTATGTCCTAGAGGGTAAAGTGCAGTATGGATTAGAAAGGTCTGTGAATTATTCAAATTTGTCTTGTGATCTGAGGTGCTTTGCTTCTGCTTTAAATAAGTCCTATGAACCAAAAAAAAATTCCGAGGCTATTAATGATCCTAATTGGATAAATGCCATGAATGAAGAGATAGAGCTCTTCATAGAAATAAAACTTGGGACTTAGTAGAATTACCTAGTGGTAGGAGTCTTGTAGGATGTAAGTAGATTTATAAAATTAAATATAAATCAAATGGTGACATTGAAAGATACAAGGCTAGACTTGTAGCCAAAGGTTACAGTCAAAAGCAAGCCCTACATTTTGAAGAGACCTTTTCTCCTGTGGTAAAACTTGTTACAGTTAGGTGTATAATTTCTTTAGCTGTTGAACATGATTGGAATATGTTTCAGTTAGATGTAAACAATGCTTTTCTGTATGGTAATTTGCATGAAGATGTATATATGTCTTTGCCTGATGGTTATTATTCTCAAAATGAAACAAGAGTTTGTAAATTGAACAAATCCTTGTATGGCTTGTAACAAGCCTTAATGATGTGGAATGAAAAACTTGTTTCTGTTTTGGTAGAATTAGGTTTTTCTCAAAGTAAATGTGATTACTCCTTGTTTTTTAAGCAAACTAATTCTGTTAAACTGTTTCTACTTGTTTATGTAGATGATATAGTGGAAATGGGTAATAGTGTGTCTAAAATAAACAATGTAAAGGAGTGTTTAAAATCAAAATTCTTGATTAAGGACTTAGGTGAATTAAGATATTTCCTGGGTATAGAAGTTATTAAGGATAAAAATGGTTTGTGTTTATCCCAAAGGAAGTATTGTTTGGAGTTGTTAGCTGAGTTTGGCATGACAGGTTGTAAGCCTGTAAATAACCCAATTGAACAAAATCATATACTCATATCTATGTGTAAACATGATAGTAAAAAGGTTAGTAATGTTACAGGATATCAAAAACTTGTTGAAAAGTTGATATATCTTGCACATACTAGGCCAGATATCTCTTACTTTGTACATTATCTGAGTCAACATATGCACAATCCCTTAAATGCTCATTTGAAAATAGCCATGAGGTTACTTAGGTATTTGAAAAAGGCACCTGGTAAAGGTCTCATGTTTTCAAAAGGAACAAAATTTAGTGTATCAGCTTATGCTGATAGTGACTGGGCTAAGTGTGTTGATTCTAGGAAGTCAATAACAGGGTTTTGCATATTTATGGGTAAATGTCTAGTATCTTGGAAAAGTAAGAAGCAGACTACTGTGTTAAGGTCTTCAGCAGAGGTGAATACAGGTCCATGTGTGCTGCTGTATGTGAAGTCATGTGGATAGTCAATTTAATGACTGAACTGGGTCAAAATATTGAGTTGCTAGTAGTAGTTTATTGTGACAACAATGCTGCTTTGTCAATAGTAGCAAACCCAGTTTTTTACTACAAAACAAAACATTTTGATTTAGATTTATTTTTTCTAAGAGAACAAATTCAAAAGGGTATTGTTAAGACTAGTGAAATAAATACTAAGGATCAATTGGCTGATATTTTCACTAAGGGGTTGTTGGTAAATCAGCATGATTCTATGATAAATAAAATCAGTATGTTTGACCATTTACAGTATCAAATTGAGGGGGGTGTTAAATAATACCTTGAATATTACAATTTGATACTTTACTTAAAATTAATTGATATGTTTTAATTGATATGTTTTTTATTTTGTTTCATGAAATTGATGATTGTGGCTGAGCATGGATTAGAGCTGGATTGGACGACTTGGGCTAAAGGAGCAGTGGTGAGGACTTGGACTACATTATGTACAAGAGAGTTTTGGGCCCACAGTGTAGAAGGCCCGTGACATGTGTCACACCACGTCTAAGGCGGAAACACGTGGCGCGACGGTTCAAAAGTATTAAGCCAAGATTAATGCAAAGCACAATAGTAATTAGAAAAACGGGCATTTATTCAATGCTAATAATCATGTCAAATTATTCATACATAATTATAAATTGTTTTTGAGATTGACAAAGAGGCTACTCCCTTTATCCCTAAGTCCATGGAATAAAGAGATAAGACCCTTTCACGACATTCCCAACGCCCAACTTGGAGACATCCCCGACCCTGCTTGCCATGCTAACTTCCATCAATCAATTACCTGAAAGACAGGTTTGAAAATCGTCAATATATAAATATTGGTGAGTTCACAGGTTTTAATTTAATAAATCTTTATAAAGTGGGAATATCCTTGTTATGACATTTATAGGAGTTGCAAAGTCCTACAATTTACTTGAGCCTATAACCAAACCAAGACAATTAATAATGCCCCCGCCCGAAGTCGTTACTCGGTATTCCTACGACTTTATTTCAGAATAAGTGCACCCCAGGCATACGCCGATGCATTATCGACGCTATCGATTAGGGGTGGGCCTTGTCAGGCACCAATAGTACTATCCAAATATCCCTTTGGTTTCTCATTCCTGAATAAATGATTATAGTGGGGAGGTCTCAACCCCGAGTGGCGATCTTTACTCAAGTATCCAACCCGTCATACAATCCCAACATATCTTTCCCCTGTAAAAACGTTAAATAGTTTAGAAATGGGGCCGTGAGACTCACCTGTAACTGTGCTCGGCTCAAAGAAAATAGTAAAGTTTGTGATCCCGTACCTACAGAGGTTCTAGGCGTATAAGTCACTTACACCTATGGTGTATGTGCCTTGGCAAGTTGTACACTCAGCTTCCCGACCACGTCTTTATCCCAATTCCCGTTTAATAGTTTCGTATCCTAGGTTCAATGGCGATGGATTACCCTTTCCTTACAAGTCGTATATTATTCTTATTAATATTCTTTATGACTTGTACAATATTATACTCGACACGACTCTTCCCGACGCATAATTATTTTCCCATTTAAATAATTATACTTAGGATCGTTTCGCTCGATATAATGTGTTTTCTTATTATCCGACCCGACTCACTTTGCCACATATTTATTTTCCCATTTAAATAAATATGCTAAGTCTTTGTCGTTTGGTAACATAATCTTAACGCCCGACTAGACTTACCACACCGTACATTTATTTTCCCATTTAAATAAATGTACTAGGATCTTACGGTATTCACGCGTTCGTAGATATATTTCACCTACTCGTCTCGGTTTTCCTTCTCGCATATCTATTTTCCCATTTAAATAGATGTACTAAAAATTCCGTCGGAAACGAGTATATGTACATATATCATTGCGTGGATACTACTTGTTAAGTTCACGTGTCGTTTTAGCGTTTTTAATTTGTTACGTTATGTTTCTCCTTTCTCCACGAATATTCTTTCTACACTTAGGAAAGTGTTACGCACGTTTCACCCTTGTTATATATATATTTTATTTCCATAAAATATATATGTACATTTTTATCTTGACGTAATGGTCTTTTCCTCATAAGTCCGTTTACGTTGGTTCGTGTAACTAAGTTAGCTAGCGTTTTTCATATTTATTTCCGTTGGGCGTTCTCATGGAAGTATTGTTCCAACTTCCGATTTCGAACGTTTATTTCTCGGAAAAATATATTATGTACATTTTAGCCCAACTCGTCCAACTTGTTACCCAAAAATGTTTCCGATACTTTTATATTCCCATTTATATAAAAGTATCTTATTTTTGTACAAGTCTTCCCAAGTATTTATTTTATACAATCTTACTTTATAAAATACTTGCGCTACTCCATTTATTTTTATAAAACGTCCATTTTATAAAAATATACTTTTTACTTAAAATACCCAAGTATGCTACTATTATTTACCAAATTTACCTTGTAAATTATTACTTACACTTTTGACACAAATTTTCCCATCATTGTGTTTTTGGTCCAATAGTTTTCTAAAATATTTATTTTAGTCCCTCGACTTCCAAAGTTGTCATATTACTCCTTTAACTTTATACTTGTAGCATTTTTCACTCCATCTTTCAAGGTTAATATTTTTCTTCCACTTTAGTGGACTTTGAAGAACCAATTTCATCATGTTTGGTTGTTTTTACTTCTTTTTACTTTTAATGATCTTCTAATCCATCCTAGATGTCAATAATATGCTTGTTCCATATTTTAATCCAAAACATCAAATTTTTACTCATCTAAGTGAGTGGACTTTGAAGATGAAACTTTTTCATCTATGATTTTATAATCCTTTTTAACAACTTTTTGACATTATCTAGTCATCTTATGATGATTAAAACCACTTTTCATCATATTCAAGTCATTTTCCAAAATCTAGCTTTTCTCATCTTCCAACTTACAAGTATGTTCTTATTATTATATTTTCTTCAAAATACCACTTTTATTAATAATACTCTAAGATTTCTTCATATTATTATTCTTCCTTTTTCATTTTTAACAAAACCCATTACTTTTATAAAACTCATTTTTATTACCCACATTGTACAACTTGCTTTCATAGCACAAAAATATGACATTTAAAAAAATAAAACAATGCAAGACTTACTACTAGCTCAAGGCTAGGGAAGACACAATCGTGGATTTTGGGTGAGGTTTAATGTGTTCTTCCAAGTGGGTTATGCTCCAAGCTCTTGAACACACAAGAAGGGGTTTGATTTAGAATGAACTAGAGATGATTTGAAGTTGTAAAAATTGAAAGAGAGGTGTTGGTGGGGTGGTGGAAGTTCACGGCCAAGAGGAAGAAGGAAGAGGATTTTTTTTGTGATTTCCTTCAAATGCTCTTCATGTGGTGCTTATAGTGTTCTTCCAAATCTTGCAAAGATTTTAAGTATCTTGCCTTGGATATTGGAAGATCATGGAGGATTATGAAAGATTACAAAAATCTCTAATGATGGTATAAGAGGGTGTTTGGGGCCGAGTTAGAGAGAGAGGGAGGAAGAATGATTGGGTTAATCTTTTTATCCAATCCTTTTACATGCATGCTCATCATTGCAAATGATATGGAAGAGATTTAATAAAAACTCAAGTGAACTACACTCAAGTGGCCTTTTGGCCGGCCCCTATGGGTGTTTGGTGGGGTCCACCTTGCTAATTATCTCTCATATTATCTTTAAGTTAGTTCCTTTCGGGTACCGCCCGGGTATTTCTCGAATTTTAACCGCGGTTTACCTCAATATTAAAATACCGTTAATATTCATAAAATTTTGCCCAGTTAAATTACTGATAATTTATTTCGGTTTTTGTCGGGTGAATTTACGTGTTACGCGCGTATCGGGTGCGGTACGCGCACTTTATTCGTTACCGGAAGATTTGTGCAATAAGCTTTCACGTATGGCTTTGGGTTTCCAAAACTCATAATATTTTGTGAAAATATTATTTATTTTATATACCGGGTGTCCGGTGTTCGTTTCGCTTATTTAAGTTTTACCGGGTAATTGCCAGTGTCCATACCGGATAGTTTTGCCTGCGCATGATCCTATCATGCTTTGCTATTAAACTTATGCATTTCTATGCATTATTTGGGAATTCCTATCTTTCTAAGGCCTCAATCAAATATTCAGCACATAATTACGGTTAATTACGTTAATCGCGTTTAATTAATTAGTACGGAATTACCTTAATTTTGCCGGTTGTTACATTCTCCCCCCGTTAAGAGAATTCCGTCCCGGAATTCACTTTGAGCTCTCCGGTATAGGGGTCTTCTCGAATAGGGCGGGATACTTTTGCTTCATCCGGTCCAGCCTTTCCCACGTGAACTCCGGTCCACGCTTGGCATTCCAACGCACTTTGACCAATCTGATCTTACTGCGTCTTAGTTTTTGGACCTTCCAATCGGTTACTTCGATTGGCTCTTCGACGAAGTGTAACTTGTCGTCAATGTGGATTTCGTCTGCGGGGATGATGAGGGTTTCGTCGGATAAGCACTTTTTCAAGTTCGACACGTGGAACGTGTCGTGTACACCGTTAAGTTCTTGTGGTAACTTGAGCTTGTATGCTACGGGGCCTACTCTGGACAGGATTTCGAATGGTCCAACATATCGTGGGTTTAGTTTTCCGCGCTTCCCAAAGCGCGCAACACCTTTCCAAGGTGACACCTTTAGTAGGACCCTGTCTCCGACTTGAAATTCCAAAGGCTTCCTCCTCATGTCTGCGTAGCTTTTCTGTCGGTCACGTGCCGCTTTGAGACGTTCTCTAATCAGAAAGACCTTATCCGTCGTTTCTTGAACAATTTCGGGCCGGTAAGTTGCTTTTCGCCAACTTCGGCCCAACATAGAGGCGATCTGCACTTGCGTCCATATAGAGCTTCAAAAGGTGCAGCTTGAATGCTCGTGTGGTAGCTGTTGTTATACGAAAACTCTACCAGTGGCAAGTGAGTATCCCAATTTCCGCTGAAATCGATTGCGCATGCCCGTAGCATATCCTCCAGGGTCTGGATGGTTCGTTCACTCTGACCATCGGTTTGTGGATGATATGCGGTACTCATGTCAAGGCGAGTACCGAGGGCTTCATTCAAACTTTCCAAAATCTTGAGGTGAAACGACTATCTCGATCGGAGATGATAGAAATAGGTACACCGTGTTTTGATACAACTTCCTTAATATACAAACGGGTTAGTTTCTCCAACTTATCCGTTTCGCGAATGGGGAGGAAGTGTGCAGATTTTGTCAATCGATCAACGATTACCCAGATCATATCATGGCCGTTTGTTGTCCTGGGCAATTTGGTAATGAAGTCCATGGTGATCCTTTCCCATTTCCATTCCGGTATTTCCGGTTGCTGGAGCAAACCGGATGGTCTCTGGTGCTCGGCCTTGACCTTCGCGCAAGTCAAACATCGCGCAACATATGCCGCTATATCCTCTTGAAATTTGGCCACCAGTAAAATTCCTTTAGATCATGGAACATCTTATCTGCTCCAGGGTGAACCGAATATCGCGAACTGTGGGCTTCGGCCAATACTAGTTCACGCAATCCACCGTACACTGGTACCCAAATTCTATTCATGAAATACAGAGCTTGATCCGCTTTTGACTCCAGTGAATCAACCATCTTCCGCAATCTTTCACCTTTGACATTCTCGGGTTTAAGAGCGTTAGTTTGAGCTTCACGAATCCGGTCAGTCAGGTTCGTGTGGATGGTTAGACCCAAATCTCGGACACGCAGTGGCTTAACCCGTTCCTTGCGACTCAAGGCGTCGACTACAACGTTCGCCTTCCCGGGATGGTACTTTATCTCACAATCGTAATCGTTCAATAATTCGACCCATCGCCGTTGTCGCATGTTCAATTCCTTCTGGTCAAAGATGTGCTGCAAACTTTTATGATCAGTGAAGATCGTACACTTGGTTCCGTACAGATAGTGTCTCCATATCTTGAGTGCGAATACCACGGCTCCTAGTTCCAGATCATGTGTGGTGTAATTCTTCTCGTGAAGTTTTAGCTGTCTGGAAGCATAGGCTATGACCTTCTCTCGCTGCATCAATACACAACCCAATCCCTGATGAGAGGCGTCACAGTAAACTACGAAGTCTTCCGTACCATCGGGGAGTGATAGTATTGGTGCGCCACATAACTTATCCTTCAGCAACTGAAACGCTGCTTCCTGCCTTTCCGTCCATTCAAACTTCTTATCCTTTTGGGTTAGCATGGTTAGAGACTGTGCTATTTTAGAAAAGTTCTCGATGAACCTTCTGTAGTAACCCGCAAGGCCAAGAAATTGTCGTACTTCAGTAGGCGTTCTAGGGGCGTCCCAATTCTTGATTGCTTCGATCTTGGCGGGATCGACATGTATACCCTTTTCATTCACCACGTGGCCTAAAAAGTGAACCTCTCGAATCCAAAAATCACATTTTGAAAACTTAGCATAGAGTTTCTCTTTGCGAAGTACCTCGAGGATTAATCGGAGATGATCCTCGTGTTCCTCCTTCGTGCGTGAGTAGATCAAGATGTCATCAATGAAGACAATGACAAATTTGTCCAAGTATGGTTTGCACACTCGGTTCATCAAGTCCATGAAAACAGCTGGTGCGTTAGTTAAACCGAAAGGCATAACCAGAAACTCATAGTGCCCATAACGAGTCCTGAAGGTGTTTTTGGCACGTCTTCTTCTTGAATACGCAATTGATGATAACCGGACCTTAGATCAATCTTGGAGTAGAAACTGGATCCTTGAAGTTGGTCAAACAAATCGTCGATCCTGGGAAGAGGATAGCGATTTTTAATAGTTAGCTTGTTCAGTTCTCGATAGTCGATGCACATTCGAAAAGTGCCATCCTTCTTCTTCACGAATAAGACGGGAGCTCCCAAGGTGAGAAGCTTGGTCTTATGAAACCTTTGTCCAACAACTCTTGCAGTTATTCAGACAGTTCCTGCATCTCAGAAGGAGCTAGGCGATATGGCGATCGCGCTACAGGTGCTGCTCCTGGAACAAGGTCGATACGAAACTCGACTTGTCGGGGTGGCGGCAATCCGGCAAATCTTCTGGGAACACATCTGGAAAGTCTCTGGCTATCGGAATGTCTTCTAGCTTTCGCTCGTCAGCCTTCTTGTCTACCACATGCGCCAAGAATGCGACGAGACCTTTCCTTAGGCACTTCCTGGCTTTCATGCTGGTAATAATTCTCAATGGCGTTCCACGCCTTTCCCCTTGGATCGATAGGGTTTCACCGCTCGCGAGGGGAACTTGAATTACTTTGTCATTGCACACGACGATGGCGCGGTGTGCGGATAGCCAATCCATGCCAACGACTATGTCAAAGCTACCCAGTACGACTGGCAATAGCTCAATGTCAAACTCATGACCACAGAGATCCAACTTACAATCCTTTGCTACCTCTCGAGTTTCTATAGTCTTACCGTTAGCTAGTTCGATAGAGTATGGTGTGTCTAGCTTACTAGTCTTTAAACCAAGTAATCTTTTAAATTCGACAGATACGAAGCTAAAATCAGCGCCAGTATCAAACAATACTGAAGCATAATGACCATTTAGAGGGAACGTACCAGTGACCACATTAGGGTCTTGTCGTGCGTCACCGGCACCAATCACGAACGCTCGCCCACGGGCTTGGTTGTTAAGTTTGGGGCAGTCCCTCTTCCAATGATCGAGCGATCCACATGAGAAACAGGGCCTCGCTCCTCCGTTCTTTGGCGCTCCTGATCTGCAGTCTTCTGTCTTGTGCCCCGAACGACGGCACTTACCGCAGATCACTTCGTTCCTGCCCTGATAACCTTGCTTTCCATTATTTCCACGTCCAGTGGCCACATACCCTTTTCCTTTCTTCCCTGAACCTGATGATCCCTCCTTTTTCCTTTCATCGCGCTTACGCTTCCCAAACCTTGGCCTATTTCCCTGTTCACTTGACCCAACGACTGAACTTGTTCCAGATTCTTACCCTCAACACTGCTGGGCTCAGTAAGCTTCAACCCTGACACTTTCCGGATTAGGGTGCCCATTCGGATGGCGTCTTCAGTGAGGCTCAAGGCGAGGTCGATAGCTTCGCGCATGGTTGTAGGCTTGGAAGCAGTGACCATGCCGCGTATCTGTGGTGCCAGTCCGAAGAGGTATCTTTCCACCTTTTTGCTTTCCGGGGTGACCAGGCGAGGCACTAACCGGGAGAGGTCATGGAATCTGGACGTGTAACCAGCTACGTCCGGTCCAACCATGGTGAGGTTCCAGAACTCAGTCTCTAGCTTCTGCACTTCACTTGCCGGGCAGTACTCGGCGATCATTAGTTCTTTCAACTCCAACCATGATAAGGAGTAAGCAGCATCATCTCCCAGTGTCTGCACTTGGTTGTTCCACCAGGTCAGAACTTGGTCCAGAAACAGGTTGGTGGCATACATGACAGCCTGTCGTGGGGTACAGCTGCTAATACGAATCACGGCTTCGGTCTTCTCGAACCATTTGACTAGTCCGACAGAACCTTCAGTGCCGCTGAAATTCAGTGGTTTGCAGTCCAGGAAAGCTTTAAACGTGCAGCCACGTTCTCGTGAGGCCGTTTCTGCAATAATAAGCAACATTAGATATAAGGTAGGAGTTTCACGAAGACTCCTGTTGTATATACCCGACGTCTCCTTACCAGTAGGGGAGGTTTCGCGTCTGTCGCTCCCGGTTCGGTCTCGCGACCTTTCGGTGTGCGTGGCATTGTGTTCTGCGAGAGCTTGGGCGATACGTCCCGAAACTAGGGTTTCAAGCTCCTCGGGTGTCGTGGGCAGTCTTTCATTCCCACTGTTGCTTCTTGTGGCTGGTGCCATGTTTCTTCAATAATCAATATCAAAGGTTAATTTCCGACAATCATTCATACAATATCATCACATATATAGTATAAACAACCACACAACATATGAACACAATAATCACCACAACAACATCACACAATCACAATATAAACAGAACATGTAATAATAATCGTAGACAATCACAACACATATTTTACCATAACAAAATTTTCATTAATTTCAATACCAAGTACAATGATTTGTTCATAATAACAAAAACCGAGGATACATTCCTCATACATTGCTCTTTGAAATACACTAGAAATATAATGTCATATGCCGGCACAATCCCGCTCGGCTAGGCAAAAATGCAGATGGGCGCTATAACCCATGCTGTGCTATCATACTACTACTACTACTACTACTATGTCCGTGAGTGATCTCCCAAGCGTCCCTGATGTATTGCTACTGTGGCGGTGGCGGCGGCGGGTGCTGGTACTGGTACTGGGGTGCGCACATGCTAATGGTCATACTGATCGCCATAATGCGATCGTACAAGAATTGGCGATGCGCAAAGTGTGCGTCGCCCGTAAGGCCACAATGAGCATCCATGCTCAGCAGCTCCTCAGCATAATGTGCCAGTGCATCCCTGGCATCAATGATCCTGGCCCACATGAGCTGGGCCTGCTGCTCCATCTGACTCACGGTGCGCTGCACCGTGTCGGTGAGGGTCTGGAAATCTCTCTCCAGTGAGATCACCGTGGACCATGCGGGTCCTGACAGTGGGGCCATCCCGTGGGGCTGCGACGGCCCGGGGATGTCAGTGTACGTCGGCTGGGACGGGCCGACGATATCGGGTATGGGTAGTGGTGTGAAGGGTGGGGCAAAGCCCGGTAGTCCAGTGAAGCAGTAGGGTGGTACCTGGTATGGGTCTCCCGCACCTAGAGTACACGGTGCAAATGAGGGTGTCAAAAATGGGGCTCCTGCATCCATAGTGAATGGTGCAGGTGGTGGTGTAGGGTGCATCTCGGGTAGGGGTGGTAGTGTGGGAAAAGTGGTGATGGGTAGTGTCATGGATATGGGTGAGGGGACTATAAGCTCGGCGAGTGGGACCATGAGAGGCTGGGTGACAGCGACCCACTCTGGAGCGGATATCGCAGTGGTAGGGGTGGGAGGGCTAGCAGTGGCGTGAGCTGCCAGTCCTGCTCGGTGCAACTCAGAACTGCGGGCTGAGCTGCCCTCAAGGATGTGCCCAGTAGAAGCTGGCCCATCCTGTGGTATGGGCTCGGGCATGGTGGGTAGGGTGGCTGGGGTAGTGGTAGTATGCCCTATCATCGGAGCGACGTGCTCCTCCTGGCCTGCTGGTGGGATAGGCACAGCAATGTGCTCCACCGACGCAGTTGACTCATCGTCAGAGTCATCGGATATCCACCCGTTGTGTCCCCGGCAGACAGGCACGAGCCTCATGCCAGAGGGAACGGGGATAGGTGGGGTGGGTAAAGGCTCACGATCGACTGGTGCGCGTCGGTCGTATGGAGACTCGACAGTCTCCGACTGTGTAGGGATAGGTCTCGAAGGACCTGCGCAGCCTACAGGGAAGTCCCTGACGGCTCGGATGGGTAGTGCTGGCAGTGGTGCTGCCTGGAATGGCACTAGAGGCAAGTCGGCCTCGGCCATCGGTAGGTCGGCCACGGCGGCCATGTCGTCTCCAGCGGGGGCCCACGCTGGGTCCTCGCTCGGGTCCGTCTCGTCGGAGCTATCTCCGTCGGCGCCCTCCATGGCGGCATCAATATCCATCTCGTCATCCTCGGGATCGAGTATCACCACCTCGATCGGCTCCGCTGGCGGTGCTGGGATAATCTGGAGGCTACTGTCGTAGCTCGGTGCTACGCTCCCTGCGTTCGACATCCTGGCAAAAGAACCGTACTAATATTTAAGTATTATTCGTTAGGTAGTTAAGGCACATATCTAAGGTACTCTTCCTAACCTTCTAACACAAGGATAATACATATACTTACCATGGCTGGCTTGGTCGGAATCTCCATATACCCAATGGTCGTTGGAAAAATTAATTTTATTGCGTTTCGCATTTACTTTGAAAGATTTTGAACCAAATCCGGTTATAGTTTAGATTTTTAAAATGCTAATTCGCTATAACCTTGGCTCTGATACCACTTTCTGTCACACCACGTCTAAGGCGGAAACACGTGGCGCGACGGTTCAAAAGTATTAAGCCAAGATTAATGCAAAGCACAATAGTAATTAGAAAAACGGGCATTTATTCAATGCTAATAATCATGTCAAATTATTCATACATAATTATAAATTGTTTTTGAGATTGACAAAGAGGCTACTCCCTTTATCCCTAAGTCCATGGAATAAAGAGATAAGACCCTTTCACGACATTCCCAACGCCCAACTTGGAGACATCCCCGACCCTGCTTGCCATGCTAACTTCCATCAATCAATTACCTGAAAGACATGTTTGAAAATCGTCAATATATAAATATTGGTGAGTTCACAGGTTTTAATTTAATAAATCTTTATAAAGTGGGAATATCCTTGTTATGACATTTATATGAGTTGCAAAGTCCTACAATTTACTTGAGCCTATAACCAAACCAAGACAATTAATAATGTCCCCCGCCCGAAGTCGTTACTCGGTATTCCTACGACTTTATTTCAGAATAAGTGCACCCCAGGCATACGCCGATGCATTATCGACGCTATCGATTAGGGGTGGGCCTTGTCAGGCACCAATAGTACTATCCAAATATCCCTTTGGTTTCTCATTCCTGAATAAATGATTATAGTGGGGAGGTCTCAACCCCGAGTGGCGATCTTTACTCATGTATCCAACCCGTCATACAATCCCAACATATCTTTCCCCCGTAAAAACGTTAAATAGTTTAGAAATGGGGCCGTGAGACTCACCTGTAACTGTGCTCGGCTCAAAGAAAATAGTAAAGTTTGTGATCCCGTACCTACAGAGGTTCTAGGCGTATAAGTCACTTACACCTATGGTGTATGTGCCTTGGCAAGTTGTACACTCAACTTCCCGACCACGTCTTTATCCCAATTCCCGTTTAATAGTTTCGTATCCTAGGTTCAATGGCGATGGATTACCCTTTCCTTACAAGTCGTATATTATTCTTATTAATATTCTTTATGACTTGTACAATATTATACTCGACACGACTCTTCCCGACGCATAATTATTTTCCCATTTAAATAGTTATACTTAGGATCGTTTCGCTCGATATAATGTGTTTTCTTATTATCCGACCCGACTCACTTTGCCACATATTTATTTTCCCATTTAAATAAATATGCTAAGTCTTTGTCGTTTGGTAACATAATCTTAACGCCCGACTAGACTTACCACACCGTACATTTATTTTCCCATTTAAATAAATGTACTAGGATCTTGCCGGTATTCACGCGTTCGTAGATATATTTCACCTACTCGTCTCGGTTTTCCTTCTCGCATATCTATTTTCCCATTTAAATAGATGTACTAGAATTCCGTCGGAAACGAGTATATGTACATATATCATTGCGTGGATACTACTTGTTAAGTTCACGTGTCGTTTTAGCGTTTTTAATTTGTTACGTTATGTTTCTCCTTTCTCCACGAATATTCTTTCTACACTTAGGAAAGTGTTACGCACGTTTCACCCTTGTTATATATATTTTATTTCCATAAAATATATATGTACATTTTTATCTTGACGTAATGGTCTTTTCCTCATAAGTCTGTTTACGTTGGTTCGTGTAACTAAGTTAGCTAGCGTTTTTCATATTTATTTCCGTTGCGCGTTCTCATGGAAGTATTGTTCCAACTTCCGATTTCGAACGTTTATTTCTCGGAAAAATATATTATGTACATTTTAGCCCAACTCGTCCAACTTGTTACCCAAAAATGTTTCCGATACTTTTATATTCCCATTTATATAAAAGTATCTTATTTTTGTACAAGTCTTCCCAAGTATTTATTTTATACAATCTTACTTTATAAAATACTTGCGCTACTCCATTTATTTTTATAAAACGTCCATTTTATAAAAATATACTTTTTACTTAAAATACCCAAGTATGCTACTATTATTTACCAAATTTACCTTGTAAATTATTACTTACACTTTTGACACAAATTTTCCCATCATTGTGTTTTTGGTCCAATAGTTTTCTAAAATATTTATTTTAGTCCCTCGACTTCCAAAGTTGTCATATTACTCCTTTAACTTATACTTGTAGCATTTTTCACTCCATCTTTCAAGGTTAATATTTTTCTTCCACTTTAGTGGACTTTGAAGAACCAATTTCATCATGTTTGGTTGTTTTTACTTCTTTTTACTTTTAATGATCTTCTAATCCATCCTAGATGTCAATAATATGCTTGTTCCATATTTTAATCCAAAACATCAAATTTTTACTCATCTAAGTGAGTGGACTTTGAAGATGAAACTTTTTCATCTATGATTTTATAATCCTTTTTAACAACTTTTTGACATTATCTAGTCATCTTATGATGATTAAAACCACTTTTCATCATATTCAAGTCATTTTCCAAAATCTAGCTTTTCTCATCTTCCAACTTACAAGTATGTTCTTATTATTATATTTTCTTCAAAATACCACTTTTATTAATAATACTCTAAGATTTCTTCATATTATTATTCTTCCTTTTTCATTTTTAACAAAACCCATTACTTTTATAAAACTCATTTTTATTACCCACATTGTACAACTTGCTTTCATAGCACAAAAATATGACATTTTAAAAAAAATAAAACAATGCAAGACTTACTACTAGCTCAAGGCTAGGGAAGACACAATCGTGGATTTTGGGTGAGGTTTAATGTGTTCTTCCAAGTGGGTTATGCTCCAAGCTCTTGAACACACAAGAAGGGGTTTGATTTAGAATGAACTAGAGATGATTTGAAGTTGTAAAAATTGAAAGAGAGGTGTTGGTGGGGTGGTGGAAGTTCACGGCCAAGAGGAAGAAGGAAGAGGATTTTTTTTGTGATTTCCTTCAAATGCTCTTCATGTGGTGCTTATAGTGTTCTTCCAAATCTTGCAAAGATTTTAAGTATCTTGCCTTGGATATTGGAAGATCATGGAGGATTATGAAAGATTACAAAAATCTCTAATGATGGTATAAGAGGGTGTTTGGGGCCGAGTTAGAGAGAGAGGGAGGAAGAATGATTGGGTTAATCTTTTTATCCAATCCTTTTACATGCATGCTCATCATTGCAAATGATATGGAAGAGATTTAATAAAAACTCAAGTGAACTACACTCAAGTGGCCCTTTTGGCCGGCCCCTATGGGTGTTTGGTGGGGTCCACCTTGCTAATTATCTCTCCATATTATCTTTAAGTTAGTTCCTTTCGGGTACCGCCCGGGTATTTCTCGAATTTTAACCGCGGTTTACCTCAATATTAAAATACCGTTAATATTCATAAAATTTTGCCCAGTTAAATTACTGCTAATTTATTTCGGTTTTTGTCGGGTGAATTTACGTGTTACGCGCGTATCGGGTGCGGTACGCGCACTTTATTCGTTACCGGAAGATTTGTGCAATAAGCTTTCACATATGGCTTTGGGTTTCCAAAACTCATAATATTTTGTGAAAATATTATTTATTTTATATACCGGGTGTCCGGTGTTCGTTTCGCTTATTTAAGTTTTACCGGGTAATTGCCAGTGTCCATACCGGATAGTTTTGCCTGCGCATGATCCTATCATGCTTTGCTATTAAACTTATGCATTTCTATGCATTATTTGGGAATTCCTATCTTTCTAAGGCCTCAATCAAATATTCAGCACATAATTACGGTTAATTACGTTAATCGCGTTTAATTAATTAGTACGGAATTACCTTAATTTTGCCGGTTGTTACAACATGTCATCAATTCGGGTGATTGAATTTAAAGTTGATCTTAGCCGTTCTTAGAGAAAACACAAAAAGATCTCATTCGTTGATTTTGTGTTTTCTCGTGATCTTTACATTGGCTCTATATAAAGGGTTTCCAATATCCCTTTTCCAGTTTTTGATCACTTTTATTTTTCATCTCCTGTAAAGTTCTCTCTAGGGTTTCATAATCATCTCAGTCCTTTGATCATCCTGATCAACGTTCTTGGTATTGTTTTTGTTCCAGAGAGTTGTAGGTTATAGTTTATAGCCTAGAGTTCATTTGAGTGATCTTGTATCTTGTTTTGATTGTAATCGTTTGGATATAAACATTGAGGGTTGGGTCTTATCTATCTATATATATAAAAGAAAACGTATATGCTGACGTGGCGTGCAATAGAGGCCTCAACCTCCCCTTGAAAGTGCCACATGGCATCATAATTGAAAGATTTTAGTGTTTTTGAACTATTTCCTTTTTTAATTAAAAAAAATAAACATAAAACCTTAAATTAAATTGAGTTATTTTAGGAAAAAAAGAATTTAAAAATAAATTTAAAATTTTCTCTCTCATGTATTCTCCCATAATTTTTAAACGTTTATATCTTTTATATACGAGATTTTTTAAAGAAAAAAATTACACCAAATTAACGAGCGTTTTATTATCTTTCCAACGAGTACCATAGTCCTATATAAAAAACGGAGAAAAACCGACTATTTTTTGTAGGGTTTCGTTCATACAGGAAAAAAATACACAAAGTGTTCATGTTATTCACTAATCATATTTTTTTCTTTTAAACCATGTTCTTATCTACGATGTTGAAAATCAGCCCAATCGCCAAGAATCGCGCAACACTGCAACACATGGTGTCACCTTATAGCAAGGTTATTTTTTTTATTTATCTAATTACAAGAGTAATAATTATTACTATTAGTATTAGTATTATTAGAATGGTTATATTTTTCAACCCCGGGACGCTCCCGGAAAGAATTGATAGTTGCTGACGTGACGTTCAATGGTGGCCTCAACCATCTCTTGATTATGCCACGTGGCATAATGAGATGCAATGATTACAACTTCCAACTTAAGTGTTTGTTTAGTTGATTAGGTTAGGAATTATAAGAGCCATTAGAATATGAGAAATTAGAGAGATGTGATGAGTTTTTTAATAGTTGCAGCTTACATAAGTGATTCTTTAGATGATTACTGATTAGGTTTTAGATTAGGGAATATGAGTTATTACTGATTAGAATACTATGAACATGCAATGATTAAGAGATTTTGTGGTTAGTTAACTTGAGGCATTTGTAATAGGTTATCACGTAAAATTAGATTTTTCAACCCCGGGAACCTCCCGGGGTAATCAGCTAGTTAATAATATGAAGTTTTCTGGTTTATACCATGTTCTTAACAGTTTTACGTCTCGCGTGTTTTTGCACCGGTTCAACCCGCCGCACACCACCGCAACGCGCGGTAGGCAAAATACTAGTTTCATTAAAGGCGTGAAGGACGTCACGGGTGATAAAGATGCCTATCTAAAATAAAGAAACGTGAAAGTATACCCGATAAAAGAGTAACAAACACAAACCCGACCCATTGTGATTCCCTGCCAAAAATAATCTGCTTTCCTCACTGCAAAACCGAACCCTCAAGTTTTGAGAAAAATGAGTGGAGAAGGGAAGGTGGTTTGCGTTACAGGGGCTTCTGGCTACATAGCTTCATGGCTCGTTAAGCTCTTGCTCGATCGTGGTTACTCCGTCCATGCTACTGTTCGATCACTCCGTCACTCTCTCTCCCTCTTTCTTATTTTGGATTTCATTTTGTTAATATTTCTAGTTTTAGGGTCAAATCCACTGATTCCCAACTTGGAATTGATATGGGCTTGTTATAAAATTAATAGTTACAGACCACACTTAAACATTTTTAGACAATGTTTCTCATCAAGAACAGGGTAGACTTGAAAAGAAACGATTTTGACTTTAAAAAGTCAAAGTTTACGCCATTGAAGTATTTGAAAATCTATAGTTATTAATCCAATCTGTATCTGATTATTAAGTAAATGAACATTTTTGTAAACAAGAATTCGATTAATCCCTATTAATCACTAGTCGATA
The DNA here is from genome assembly GCA_030844895.1 of Ambrosia x helenae. Taxonomy (NCBI): domain Eukaryota; kingdom Viridiplantae; phylum Streptophyta; class Magnoliopsida; order Asterales; family Asteraceae; genus Ambrosia; species Ambrosia x helenae. Next base: position 9,219,245 of record CM061223.1, read on the forward strand.
CCCACCGCCCTGACTGGTTGGATTACGGGTCAAAACGGGTTCTGATCAAAATAAGGTTTTATAGAAAGTATCAATTTTATGGTTTAAAAAACGGGTGAGGTGTACGCCTTGAGGCGAAACTCTAAGAAAACTCATGGGGTTCTGATTGTACATACGCCTCTAACGGCCGAGGCGCTAAGAAGATATGTGCGCCTCAGGTGCACCTCAGGTGGTTTAGGGTGTTTTTTATGTGCTTTTTTTTTTTTTTTTGGTGTTTTAGACTTTTTGGGTCAATTATTTTATTTTTGATGTGTGTTTTTGATGTTTTAGACTTTTCTAGGTCAAGCATTTTATTTTTTATAGACACATAATTTTATATTTATTTTTTGACTGCGCCTCGAGCTTACGCCTCATGTGGCGAAGGGAAAACGCCTCGAGGCTCGTTTCCATTCTTTTAAACTTTGTTATTAACCTAAACTGTCATTAATGAGACTAAAGTGAACTCATAAGCAAGTTTTTTTTTTTTTTACCCAAATCAACTCATTTTGTTGATAATTGAATCTTAATTGTGGTATGTGTTTAGAGGGCTACATCGTAGGCTATATGATCAATTTAACTCCTGCATTTCCTTATTCTTTATATTTAATTTCTGTAAGATAAGTTTTGTTAAAATATATATGTTGCAGATGATCCAAAAAAGACAGAACATCTGCTTGCTCTTGATGGAGCTAAAGAAAGACTATCTTTGTTCGAAGCGAACTTAACTGCAGAAGGATCTTTTGATTCTGCAGTTAATGGCTGCGTCTGTGTCTTTCACACAGCATCTCCTGTTCTACTTTCAGTCGATGACCCACAGGTTTGTCAACTTTTCATTCGTTTTCACTTTAAGATCTCCAAGAAAGTTATATGAATTCTTAACATCGGTTGCAGAAAGATGAGTTTTATTTCATTTTCCATCAGGCACAACTGATAGATCCTGCAGTGAACGGGACACTGAATGTTCTTAAATCGGCTGCAAAAGTTCAATCTCTCCAGAGAGTGGTGTTGACTTCTTCAATGGCTGCAGTAACGTTCGGCCCACGACTCGCGGAGTCTGGTGTTGCGGTAGATGAAACCTGGTTTTCGGATCCTTCATTTTGCGAGCAGAAGAAGGTATAGACTATAGATAGATTCGTCTAAACTCGGCTACAAAATGTTTTAACTAATTAAAGTTTTTGTAAACTTCAGTTGTGGTATCAGCTTTCAAAGACCCTGGCTGAGGATACCGCTGTTAAGTTCGCAAAAAATAATGGTTTGGAGCTGGTGGCTATAAATCCTGGGTATGTGATCGGGCCCATCTTACAGCCGAGTCTCAACCTTACTTCTGAGGGCATTATGGCCATGATCAGAAACGGTAGTTGTTGATTACACCTAATGCTCATATGCATGATTCATGAATTAAGTTTTAATGTTGTGTAAGCTATTGATTTTCGTAAAATCCAGGAAAAGAAGTACTTCCAGATGGAATTTATAGACTTGTTGATGTGAGAGATGTTGCTGCCGCGCATATTTTAGCTTTTGAGAACCCGGAAGCTAATGGTAGATACTGCTTAGTTGGCAAAGTGGTTCGGTCTTTAGAGATCATGAAGACTGTAAATAAACTATACCCGAGTCTTGGCCATTCTGAACGGTAACGCATAAACAACATGATCATAAATGATAAATATATAAATTTTGTTGTACCAGGTGGCTCAAAATCTGAATTACTTAAATGTTGGTAGGTTTAAAGACGGCGAGTGTGTTGAACCTCTACCTTACAGTGTATCAAGGGCAAAAGCGGAAAGTCTTGGGGTTAATTTTACTCCGGTAGAGGTAAGCATCAAGGATACTGTTGAAAGCCTCAAGGCGATGAACTTGTTAAGCGTCTAAAACACCGGATGATGTTAATGTATGGATTTGTTTCAAGACAATGATGTGTTTCCTCAGAAGATTCATCTTTGCTAAACTTGGCTATTTGAATCCAATTTTTAGCAATTCATTTTTTGCTAAATATTTTAATCTATTTTCGCTATGTATGGTGTCAAACTTCCAGTCTGGTGGTGTAGTGGATGTAACCTGGATTTCAGATCCGGTTGTTTGTGAGCGTAATCTACTTCTCCATCCGGCAAGGTAGGATCCTTCGAGCGTGGACGCCATCTCAGTCGTTCTCACCGGTCAGTGGCGTAGATTTCGCTTCTCCGATCATGATTCCGGCAATAGGCATGGTGACCTTGTTCCTATACCATGATCAACATTTTGGATAATAAAACAATAAAAATACATTCAGATGCCAAGAGGCCCAACCGTAAGGTACACGTGGCCCAATAAGAGGCGAGAAGTGTTCAATACGAGCCTTTTCGGGTTTTCCCTTTCAGTTGCGATACGGAGTTATAATAACGCAGTGATATCGTTAAGGAGGCGAACCAATACCAACTTATTGTCGTTGCAACGCGCCGAGGATTTACACTAGTTATATATAATAATATGAAACATTGATCAAATAATAAAATGGTATATATTTGTTCAAATGTGTTTTTGTAAAAATATGTGTTCTAAAATGATCATGGGTGTATGGCATGGTTATATTCTAAACCACTAAGTGAAAACCAGTATGTAACAAACTATGTTTTTTTTTTTTTTTTTTTTTTTTTTTTTTTTTTTTTTTTTATAAAAAAGTAGGGAATGGGATATAAACATTATTAAGCTTTTTGATCAAAGAATCAAAAAAGCGCCAAGTGAATTTAGAAAAATATAATATAAAAAAAGGTTATCTATTAACTTTTTTTTTTGAACGGCAAACAGTTTTTATTCATCATTAGCACTATGTATTACCGAATTTTGATGAGTCAAACGCTTAAAAGTAATACTAGAAAACAAAATAACATAATATTTCTTGTATTTTTACTATCAAATGATTGATTCACTGCTACTTAAGCCACCACCAACAACTTATCCACAATCTCTCAAGTTTGAGACAGATGAGTATAGAAGGAAATGTGGTTTGTGTTACAGGAGCTTCTGGGTACATAGCTTCATGGCTCGTTAAGCTCTTGCTTGATCGTGGCTACACCGTTCATGCTACCATCATGTCCCTTGGTCACTCTCTGGACCCTCATTATTATTTTAGCTTTGTTCAGTCTGTTTTAGCATCATTTTTGGATCAATCCTACTAAATGTAGTAAAATATGTTGCAGATGATCCAAAACAGACACAACATCTACTTGCTCTTGATGGAGCTAACGAAAGACTATCTTTGTTTGAAGCTAACTTGACTGCAGAAGGCTCTTTTGACTCTGCAGTTAATGGCTGCATTTGTGTCTTTCATACAGCATCTCCTGTAACTTTTGCTCCAGTTGATGACCCACAGGTGGCTTTTCGAGTTTTCGTTAATCCTTTTGCTCTCGAGTTTTTAAACTGGGATAAGTTCTAAACTGTTGGTGCATTCATGTTTGATATTTTGTGCGTGTGTGTCAGATGGAATTGTTAGATCCAGCACTGAAGGGGACACTCAATGTTCTTAAGTCGGCTGCGAAAGTTCAATCGCTTAAGAGAGTGGTCTTGACGTCTTCACTGGCTGCAGTTTTGTTTTGCGACAAAATTCGAAGAGGTGTAGTGGATGAAACCTGGTTTTCAGATCCAGTCATTTGTGAGCAGAGAAAGGTAGTGTACGTTAGCTTTGGCCGGGTGGTAAAGGCTTTTGCCTTTGGAGAGAAGACTCTGGCACGGGTAGATTAGGATTAATTTGGTGTAATTTAGGAGTACAGGTAGAGTTACCTTGACCGTTAAAATTTAAAAAAAAAAAAAAAAAAAAAAAAAAAACTAGAATATTTTCGATAATCTGTAAGTGAAACAAATTAACAAAAAAAAGAAAATCGTAGGGGTTTTTTGCTGATCAGCTAGTGATTGTTGGTGACCCTTCGGTGAAGTATTTACCCGTAGTTTTTGGGTCCATTTGACACAAACTGCACAAGTTTCGTTTTCGTGAGTGCAAATTTTGTTGGCCCAGAATCTGATTTGCAGCGGATTGTTTGATGATAATACACACAACAATAACAAAATACACTTGAACAATTTGATGATAACTGAATTGTTTTAATGAAAATGTTTCGGACAGAAGGTTACAAGGATAAATGGATTGTTTGGAATACAATCTTGATAAGAAACAAATGAAACACACTAATCCTATATATATATATGTCATGAACCGGTATGTTTGTTGACAGGTATTGTCGAATCAATGTGGCTGTTCTGTCTTGTTATTAACTACCACCGGTTGAGTCTTTTGGCGCCAAACACAACCGTAGTAACTGTCAAGGGTAATAAGGTCATTTCACAGTTTTGTCCCGCCTTTTGTTCTGAGTATGCTGCTGTCCCTTTTGATTATTGACCCATTAAACTTCGTATATTAGCAGCCATCCTGAATCAGCTTTTTTTTTTTTTATGAAATTTCATATAATAATAATAATAAAAACAAGTTACATTTAGATGGTGGGTAAGCGGGCAACAAGCTGCGCCGCTATCCCCTTTTGAATCGCAAAGCCTATCCTGCTAAACACAAACCCTTGGTCTCAGCTTTGAAACATTATGTTGTTGCAGCCTTTCACTTATCCAAATCGACCCATATGCAAATTCCTTCTATCTTGACATGTTTATCTTATAACTAAGCTTATATCTAATGACTAACTTACTGAAACATACAATACATACAAACTGATATATGTGTTTAACATAATGCGAATACAAATAACATAAGTTTATATTTACAATTTAACAAATTTTCATAAAATGCATAGGTGAAAGGATTGATTTGGTGATTTTCCTTGTAACTAATGAACAAATTTGTATTCATTTTAGTTGTGGTATCAGCTTTCAAAGACTCTAGCTGAGAATGCAGCTGTAAAATTTTCAAAAGAGAATGGTGTGGATTTGGTGGTCATAAATCCTGGCTTTGTGATTGGTCCTCTCTTACAACCTACTCTCAACTTCACTTCAGAGGCCTTTATGAGGTTTATAGAAACTGGTAATTGTCCATTATAGCTAAAGTGCATTTCAAAGATTGAGATCCTGCATTGAAGTTCTAGTATTAATATATGCAGGAAAGGAAGTATATGTGGATGGAATCTACATGCTTGTTGATGTGAGAGATGTCGCTACCGCGCATATATTAGCATTTGAGAAACCAGAAGCTAATGGTAGATATTGTGTTGTCGCGGATGTGGTTAAGTCATCTGATATCAAGATGATCTTAAACAAACTCTACCCTGATCTTTGTTATTCTCTAGGGTAATTACTAATACAGTTGATTATATACACACTTGTTTTTCTTGTTCAAGACTTCATGGTATTATCTTAAGAGGAAGTTGGGGTTAGTTACATATTTTTTTTTTCAAATTTGGATAGGTATAAGGACAAGTGTGCCGAGGCGCAACTATATAGTGTATCGAAGGTGAAGGCGGAAAGTCTAGGTGTTGAGTTTACTCCATTGGAGGTAAGCATCAAAGATACTGTTGAAAGCCTGAAAGAGAAGAAATTTATGAACATATAAGTTATGTATATGTATGTTTGTGTAGTGTTCAATAAGCAATGATCTGTACATAATAAAAAAGTACATAATAAAAAAGTAATTAGTTGTCACTTGTAACAATTATGTAAGCCCAATATTCTTAAATTATCGTGTTATAATGTCTAAATTTTCATTACTACTTTTTTAATATTTCCTTATTCAATAAGGGCACACGGGGCGGTCCATGATGGCCACCCCGTGATAGCGTGATAGCCGCGAAACACCAGCTCCCCCTTTCAAATCACGGCCGCGAGCAAAGATACCATGATATATATCACGGCCAAAACAATTGTGAAAGTTTGTTGGTGGTCCCTGCGGCAACCAAAGTTAACAACATCACATGCTTTTTGTTTTTTTTATTAATAAATAGTGATGGGTCCCACCAAAAGTCACTTTTTCTTTGTTTTTTTTATTAAAAAATAGTGATGGGTATAATGGAATGAGGTGTCACAAGGTGATTGGGTGTGATAGTTTTAGTGATAATTGTGAACACCACCACATAGATTTAGTGATGAAATGTAATAGAATGTGATAAAATGAGGTGGCATAAGATGATTTGGTATGATAGTGTGATGAGTGATAAAATGGTGACCACCCCATGTGCCCTAATACACATGTTTCTAATCAACATAGTGGTAATGGCATGTTAAAAACAAAACATTTGGCCTAACGGTATCATCGTGTATAAAATGGTCTCCCTCTCCATGAGGTTGAGTGTTCGAGTTTCACGGTAAATAACTGTGCAGATTAGGAATAGGACTATATTGTTTGAAAAATACAATCCAATTTTTTATTTAGTATATTCTCAGATAATTAGAGCTTATCACAATAGGATGTATGTGTACGTGTGTGCTATTGGTCCTTACTTGGATCTACAACACCCGGTGATTTTAGATAATGATCTACACAGTGTTGAAATCCATGTATATCATGATTAAAATATAATTCATGTGTGTTTAGATGCTAGAATGGTCATATAACAACTTCATTTCATTCTAAATTTGGGCAGAGTAACGAAATGTATACATGATTTCAAATCATAAAGTTATGTTCTTATACGTATGAGCCTGGTTTATGTAGACCATCATACGTTTCATAGACACAAATGTATGACACATACGTTTGTGCCCATATACGTATAAGCATCCCGAAACCCTAAAACTTACCCATTACATCAAATAACGTGCCGAACACATTCGCAAGCTTGTCACAATCATGCACTAACACGTGCGTGTGTGCGAAATGTGCTCGTGTGCGTGTGTATGTGAAAGTGTTATCTTAAGAACTCAATGATGAGAACTGTGGGAACTCGTAAAAACCAATCAAAATCAATTTTTTTATTATAACCATTAACTCAATATAATACTTTTTTCTCTTTTATATTATTTTTTCCACTTACAAACATATATTGATATGCAAATAGATAATTTTTAAAAGAAAAAAAAAATAACGATTACTATTGAATGGCAGGAAAACGGGTAACAAGTTGTGTCGCTACCCCCCCTTTTGAATTGCAAGCCCTATCCTGCTAAACATAAACCATTGGTTCCTAGGGGTCGAGGAATTAGATGACCATTTGCACTCGATCCAGGAACCTGACAACCTCGGGAGCGAGAGATCCAAACATATCAAAAGTAAAAGGAACGAATTCAGCACATGCTTGTACATACTTGGTAACCTTCTTCAACTCTGCCTTAAAAACCGCTTGCTTTGGCACGAACACTCTTTCCTGGAGACCTACAAGGGGAGACATTCTGGTGAGGTCTACACAAGAAGGTTTTCCGCCAGTCCAGCCTAACACAATAACATTCGTCGGTCGGAGGGTGGACCTCCCTTTAAGCGAGTCAGTCAGGAAGTTCACAAGAGTCTCTTTTCTGGTAGAGATCCCAGCTCGCCTAAACATGTCCCATAGGACATCCTTGACCAAATCGTGTCAGTATCTAAAACCAGGCAACTCCTTACACTGGATTGCATGCTCGCCAAACTTATCTAAACAAGCATTCTTGCAAACAGAACAAGGTTCATCCATGAGGAAAAGGGATCATAAGTCGGCAATTTATTGATAGCCCGATACTCCACTGCCGACATGTGTTGTCCTAGCCCATCAATAGGAACGACTGTTACGAAATCTTTGAACTATTGACCTCTAAGGGGAGGTCCACTTTGTCTCCAAAAGCTTTGACAATTGGACCTAACCCCTACACCATAAATTGTTAAAGTTAGAGCATCCCCGATGGTGGTTAAAGTCCGGTTACCAAACCAACCACATCATTGCAAACCTCAACCATTTCATATCTACTTTTTCTCCAACAATAAACTATTTCAAACATCCACATCAAAACCCACTTTTACACACACAAAAAATTATATTTTATTGAATGTGAGTGTGTTGTTCCCACCCAACCAAACTGGATGTGTACAGTAGGCCAAACCGGACACCAAAAGTCCACTCCCTGTCTCCCTCCAATGGTGGTCCAAGTTCGTTTGATACCAAACTCCACCATTGGAGACGCTCTTAATTTAAATTGTAGCTGGGCTGAATGGTACTGGGTCAATAAGGTAGTGAGTTAATAACGTGGCTGATCGTGTGTATAAGAGTATATGAATTTACTGAATGAATAATCACCATGTACATTGTCCTATTTATAATACATCCATAGGCATGATCTAAGGGATTAGAATTGACTAGCCTAAGACATAGCTACAAGTAAATGTTGTTTGACTAGAATTATTGACTAGAATTATAATTGCTATTACACCCCCGCAGTCGAATCGGGAGGCTGACGAACGTTGAGACTGGAGCGAAAGTCATCGAACAGTATGCGTGGTAAGCCTTTGGTGAAGATATCGGCAACCTGGTAGCGAGAAGGCACGTGTAGGACTCGAACACACCCCCGTTGTACTTGCTCCCTGACAAAGTGAATATCCAGTTCAATGTGTTTCGTCCGCTGGTGTTGAACTGGGTTACCCGAAAGATAAATGGCGCTGACATTGTCACAGTACACGAGGGTAGCTTTGAGAAGAGGCTGATTTAATTCTAGCATCAGGTTACGAAGCCAACATATTTCAGAGACAACATTGGCAACTCCTCGGTATTCGGCTTCCGCACTGGAGCGTGAGACTGTCGGTTATCGTTTGGATGACCAGGAAAGAAGGTTGTCACCAAGGTAGACACAGTAACCGGAGGTGGACCGACGGGTGTCAGGACAGTCGGCCCAGTCGGCGTCTGTATAGGCACGCAGAGAAATATTCGGGGCAGGGGTAAGATGAAGCCCGTGGTCGGACGTGCCCTGCAAATAGCGAATGATCCTCTTGAGAGCATTCCAATGATCGTCGGTGGGTGAGTGCATATGCATGCAGATTTTGTTGCACTACATATGATATATCGGGCCGCGTGAATGTAAGGTACTGTAATGCACCTGCCAAACTGCGGTAAGTAGTGGGATCATGAAATGGTGCGGAGGAGGTTGCACCAAGCTTTGAACCGGTGTCAATTGGAGTAGCCATTGGTTTGCAGGAATCCATGGATGCTCGGTGGATGATGTCATTGGTATACGCCTGCTAAGATAAGAACATGGTGTCACCTGTACGCTTGACGGAGATGCCCAAAAAATGAGATAGCGAGCCCAAATCTTTCATAGCAAACTCACTGGACAATGATGTCATAATACGGCGGCGAAGGGTATCCGATGATGTAGTAAGAATAATGTCATCCACATAAATAGGAAGATAAGCAGTGTCTTGACCATGATGATAAATAAATAATGAAGTGTCAGACTTGCTTTGTGTGAACCCCTGCAATAAGACAAAGTCAGTAAAACGTTGGTACCAGGCTCGTGGAGCCTGTTTCAGACCATAGAGGGACTTCTTCAATTTGCACACGTGACCAGGGAAACGGGAGTCCCGAAACCCCATGGGTTGATGCATAAAGACTGTTTCCTCCAGGTTTCCGTGAAGGAAGGCATTTGTGACATCAAGCTGGTTGATGGCCTAAGAGCGAGAGAGCGCCAAAGTAAGTATGAGCCGAATCGTTGCCGGTTTGACAACCGGGCAGAAGGTGTCTCCACAGTCAATACCCACCTGTTGACTGCAACCATCACAAACTAACCGAGCTTTGTATCGTTCCAAGCTGCCATCGGAACGAAACTTGTGTTTAAATAACCACATACACCGTATAATATTCATGTCTGGTTGCCTTGGTACTAACTCCCAAGTCTCATTTTTAATAAGTGCACTAAATTCATTTGTCATGGCAGTAAGCCATTCGGGCGTGGTCAGGGAAACCTGAGGGGACTTGGGAATAGGTACAATGGTAGTGGTGTGGAGGTTAAAGTGGTGTTTTGGTTTAGATATACTGTCCATGGCGCGAGTGCGCATAGTACGAGCCGGTGGTTGTGGGTCAGAGGTGGTTATGTGCTGGGTTGCTAGTTCAGAGGTGGTAGTGGGTTATGGGTTTGACGGTTGGGAAGGAGGGGATGAGCTAGGTTGATGGGATTGAATATGGGCTGGAGATGTGGGCTGGATGGGAGAAGAGGATTGGGCCAGGGGAGGCACGGTAGGAGGGTAGCTGGTAGATGGGCCAGGTGTGGGCCTGGGACGTCTCGAGTAGGTAATAGGTGGTGGGGAGTTGGGTTGTGGGGGAGCCGAAGGAGTGTGTTGGGTTGGCTGGGTCATTGGTGGTGAGTCTGGTGTGGGCCGTAGGTGATCCCAAAGTAGCGGATGAGGACCGCTATCAAGGAAGTCATAGGATGTGGGTTGTGTGGGGAGAGTAGTGGAAAAAGGGAATATTGTCTCTTCGAATTGAACATGTCGAGAGACAAATGTGGAATTTGTGGTGAGGTCTAGGCATCGGTAGCCACGGTGATTGGGTGGGTAACCAAGGAAGACACAAGGTTTGGAGCGATTGGCAAGTTTGTGAATGGTGGTGGAGGGTATGAGAGGGTAGCATAGGCACCCGAACACACGAAGGTGTTCATAGGTGGGATCACACTTGTAGAGATGGGAGGTGGGAGATAGAAATTTGGTGCGTTTGTTGGGAATGATGTTGAGGAGGTACGTGGCGGTTTCAAGGGCGTGATGCCAAAAGGATGGTGGCAAGGAGGATTGGGCAAGCAGAGAGCGTATCATATTATTTATTGTTCTAATTTTATGCTCCGCTTTACCATTTTGGGAAGACGTGTATGGGCAGGAGAAGCGAAAATGCATTCCCTGGAGATGACAGAAATTGTGAAACAACTTATTGTCATATTCCTTGCCATTATCACATTGAAATTGTTTTATTTTGCCACCAAACTGGGTGGTGATGTAATTGTTAAAAATAGTGAAAATGGAAAATACACTGGATTTGTTTGTTAAGGGAAAAGTCCAAAGAAAATTTGTAAAGTCATCCAAAAACAATACATAATAACGGTGACCCCCGGTGCTAGGCACGTGGGATGTCCAAAGGTCACTGTGAATTATATCAAAAGGTAAATGAGTACGATTACATGAATCAAAAAATGGCATGCGGACACTTTTGCCAAAAACGCACGCTTGACACAAAGTTTTGTCATGTTTATTACGTGTACTAGACACAGATAAAGGTAAAGAATGCAATGTAGATGAGCTCGGGTGCCCAAGGCGTTGATGCCAACGGTCTTGAGTGACAGCGACAAAAGCAGTGGAGGTTGATTTAGTGGGAAGTGGTGTTGTCAATGGGTAGAGATCACCCGAGCTATTGCATCGAAGGAGGTGCTCCTTGGTCTTGAGATCCTTCACTGTAAAACCGAAGGGGTCGAATTCAATGGATAATAAGTTATCAGTGGTAAGTTTTCGGACTGAAATAAGGTTTTTAACAAGTTGTGGGGCATAAAGGACATTGTTTAGTTTAAAAGGCGGGAAGGGCGGTGGAAGGGTTATGTTGCCTTGACCAATCACAGGAATAGTCATACCGTTACCCACGACAATAAACTTGTTAGTGCAAGTATTAAAAGAAGATGGGAAGTTATTACCTTGGGGGTTTTTCATGTGGCCAGAAGCCCCGGTATCCATGAATCCTTGCGGGTCCTGTTGAGAGAGGGACAAGGCATAGAGAGCCTGTTGAGTGATATCCATGAAGAAAGAAGAGGAGGTGGGTTCGAAGAAAGAAGAGGAAGGTGGCGGAATTGTGGTGGCGGAATTGTGGTGGTGGTGGAATTGGTCAAGGAGCCAGGAACTCTCTTGATACCATATAAAAGTATATGAATTTACTGAATGAATAATCACCATGTACATTGTCCTATTTATAATACATCCATAGGCATGATCTAAGGGATTACAATTGACTAGCCTAAGACATAGCTACAAGTAAATGTTGTTTGACTAGAATTATAACTGCTATTAGTGTGGATGTGGACCGAGTTTAGAGGAGTCTTATTTGCTGAAGGTATGTTGTATTCTGTTCCTATTTATTTGGTTTTCTTTTTTACTTTGTAATGCATATATAAAGTTGAGAGAAAGTTTACTGTAAAAAGTATAAAAAGTATTTTGGGCTTTTGATTAAAATAAATCAATGGATGAGATTAAAAGGGGAAAAGTATACGTTGAATTTTTAAAAGAGGAGGAGAAGGGCAAAATAGGTATAACCCACAATGGTTGAGTTCCACCCCCATTTTTTTAACGTCCATAACTTTTTCATACGACATTATTTTTTTTAAAAAAAAATATACCATAAAAACAAGTTTTTATCCTCTTTCATCTGCATACCCTATTGTTATACTTTTTTTAATTTTTTTTTGCTGGGTTGATAACTTGTGTTTTATTGAGGATGTACTTGCGTTTTAGAAACGCAAGTTACAACTTGACAGCTGCCATTATTGCTCTCAAGGACACTATGTGTTCATCATTTTCCTTGTGTGGTATGCTACTTTTCACATGTATTTTGTGAGGTTATTGTTATTGTTCTCTTTTTGTGCATTTGGATATGATGAATAAACAGATGGGTATAGGGAAAGGTTTAGCAGCAGTAGTTCCAAAGGTAATGAGTGGGTATTTTAGTGAATGTGTTGGTTATGAGTCTATTTTGATTAGGAACATTGCTGAGGAGTTCGTTGCGCCGATGTGGGAAGTGATGATTCGAGGAATGATTGGGGTCCTGTTCTTGACCACATTCATGTTTCAGATAGAAGTTTTATCATGATACAACTTGCGTTTTTATCGGATATAAGTTGCATTTTTTATTAGGTATAACATGCGTTTTAGCGTGTATAACTTGCGTTTTATCAGATATTACTTGCATCTTTTTTATCAGGTATAACTTGCGTTTTAGCATGTATAACTTGCGTTTTATCATTTATAACTTGCGTTTGATCAGGTCGTTTTACCAGGTCGTCTTATCAGGTATAACTTGCGTTTCTAAAACGCAAGTATACCCTCAACAAAACACAAATTATCAACCCAACAATTTTTTTTATATAAAGTATAGCAATATGGTATGGAAATGAAAGAGGATGAAAAGCTTATTTTTATGGTATAGTTTTTTTTTTTTTTTTTTTAAAAAAAAACAATGTCGTATAAAAACGTTATAGCCATTTTAAAAATGGGGGTGAAACTTTAATGACGCTAAGAAATTATCATCGTGTCCCTGATTATCAAATTTAATCCTACGCTTCATATTATTTCTTACACTTTTTATAATAATAGGTTTTTTACGTTAACCTCATCCTATAGATCCTAAAGATGATTACACTTGGATAAAAATCTAAAATATAGTCTTTAATGTGTTTTGTCTCTCAACTCCAATATAAATCACGTGCTACTAGAAAAACCATGAAAATTATAGTAAAAGTCAAAACAACATAATATCAAAATATTTTCTTGTATGTTTTGGAACAAATGGATTGATTCCCCTGCAACTGAAGTCCACCACCAACAACTTATCCACAAACTCCCAAGTTTGAGACAGATGAGTGTAGAGGGGAAGGTGGTTTGCGTTACAGGAGCATCTGGGTACATAGCTTCATGGCTCGTAAAGCTCTTGCTTAATCGCGGCTACATCGTCCATGCTACCATCCTGTCCATTGGTCACTCTCTCGACCCTCATTCTCATTTTGGCTTTCAGTCTGTTTCAACATCAGGTTGGATTAATCCTACTAAATGTAGTAAAATATGTTGCAGATTGATAGACAATAATCCTTGCTTTCTTCCATTCAATTACAATAATTTATAATAATTACAAGGTCCTCTATCTTTGGATAGGGAATAATCACAATAATAACATTACTAAAGATACAATCGTTTACTATAATTATGACCGCTATTACTCCCCCGCAGTCGAAGCGGGAGGAGACCGAATGCTGAGACTGTCCCTGAAATCTTCAAATAAAATTCTCGGTAGACCCTTGGTGAATATATTGGCAACTTGATATCTCGATGGGACGTGAAGAACACGTACGTGACCACGTTGTACCTACTCGCGAACAAAAAGGATGTCAAGCTCTATGTGTTTCGTGCGTTGGTGCTGTACCGGGTTCCCTGAAAGATAAATGGCACTGACGTTGTCACAATAGACCAGGGTCGCGCGGGACAGAGGGTGTTGTAATTCAAGTAACAAGTTGCGTATCCAACAAATTTCGGCCACGACGTTGGCCACCCCTCGATATTCTGCTTCCGCGCTAGAACGGGATACGGTGCTCTGCCTCTTGGAGGACCAGGAGATAAGATTATCTCCAAAATAGATACAGTAGCCACTGGTGGAACGTCTAGTGTCTGGGCAGCCAGCCCAGTCAGCGTCGGTATAAGAGATGAGGGACTGTGATGATGTGCCGTGAAGTTGTAGCCCAAAGTTAATGGTCCCTTTAACGTAGCGAATGATTCTCTTGAGTGCATTCCAGTGGTCAATACGAGGGGAGTGCATATGCATACAAATTTGCTGGACAGCATATGAGATATCAGGTCGGGTAAAAGTAAGGTACTGAAGAGCACCTGCAAGGCTGCGATACAGAGTCGGGTCATGGAAGATGTCGCTACCTGTGGAACTTAGCTTGCTGTTTGTGTCAACTAGTGTGGCAACGGGGTTACATGACTGCATGCCGGCTCTAGTAATAATATCATTCGCATAAGTGTGCTGCGAAAGAAACATGGTGTCTGCCATGCGAGACACAGAGATGCCAAGAAAATAGCTGAGGGGGCCAGGTCTTTCATAGCGAATTTGCTTGCAAGCTTGGCCATGAGGGAGTGACGAAGTTTATCAGAAGAGGTGACTAGGAGAATGACATCCACATATAGTAATAAGTAAGCTGTGTGAGGGCCCTGGTGAAAAGTGAAGAGAGAAGCATCACTCTTGCTGTGTCGAAAACCAATAGTAAGTACAAAATCTGTGAACTGCTGGTACCAGGCACGAGGGGCCTGTTTGAGACCATATAGTGATTTCTTTAGAGAACATACATAATACATAATCAGGAAACCGTTTGTCTCGAAACCCCATAGGTTGATGCATGTAGACGGTTTCATGGAGATTCCCATGAAGAAAAGCATTGGTGACATCTAACTGATGTACTGACCAGTGCTTAGAGAGGGCAATAGAAAGTACCGTCCGAATAGTAGCCGGTTTGACAACCGGGCTAAAAGTCTCACCACAGTCCACACCAACCTGTTGTAACCGACCATCACAAACTAATCGGGCCTTGTATCGTTCCAAAGAGCCATCTGACCTGTATTTATGTTTAAATAACCACATACTACGAATAACATTCATGTCAGACGAACGAGGTACCAATTCCCAAGTCCCATTTCTAACTAGTGCATTGTACTCAGTAGTCATAGCAGAGTACCATTCCGGTATATTTAAGGCATCAGTGGGGGGTTTTGGGTACGGGAATGATAGGTGGGGTAGTGGAGGTATGTAGATTAAATTGTTGTTTAGGTTTGAAGATGCCGCTCATAGAGCGTGTATGCATTGTTCGGGTGGGTGGTGGGTTTGGGCCGGTTGTTGTGGAAGGTGGCGAGGGGCTCGGTATTGGATCAGAAGCAGCGGGTGGGTTGGGGCTGGGTTGGGCCGTGGTGGAGGGTGAGTTGGGTTGTGGTGTTGTTGAAGGGGATTGGGCCTGTATGTTTGGGTGGTCTGTTGGGGTTGGGACGGATGGTGGAATGGGCGGTGTGGGTTTATGTATATGCGAGTGAAGGTGGGGTGGAATTGTGGCAGTGGGTTGGTCAAGGAAGGAGTATTGAGGTGCGGGTGTGATGGTAAACTTAAATGGGAATGTGGTTTCGTCGAACACTACGTGTCTGGAAATGTAGATCTGTTTGGTTTTCAAATCAAGGCACCAGTACCCCCATGAGTAGGTGGGTAGCCAAGAAAGACACACGGGTGAGCACGATGGTCGAGTTTGTGGATGGTAGGAGAAGGGGTTAGTGGGTAGCATAGACAACCAAAGACGCGTAGGTGGTCATAGGTGGGAGTGGTGTTGTAGAGAATTTCGGTGGGTGTTTTGTTTTTAGTGGTGGTGGTGGGAAGGATGTTGAGGAGATAGGTTGCGGTTTCTAAGGCAAAGTGCCAAAGGTTTGTGGGTAAAGAGGCATGAGACATAATGGTGCGAATTAGATTATTGATGGTGCGGATTTTTCTTTCGGCTTTATCGTTTTGTGAGGACGTGTATGGACAAGAGAGACGATAAAGAATACCGTTTGTGGTGAAAAAGGTTTGAAAACTATTGTTTACGTATTCACGACCATTATCACACTGAAAGGTTTTTATGGTATGGTTAAATTGAGTGGTGATGGTAGATGTAAATTGGGTGAAGGCGGAGAAAACGTTGGATTTATGGGTGAGAGGGTAGGTCTATAAAAAATTTGAAAAGTCATCTAAGAATAGTACATAAAATTTATGACCAGAAGTGCTAATGACGGGAGACGTCCACACATCACTATGAATTATATCAAATGGTAAAACAGTAGAATTAGTGGAAGTAAAAAAAAGGAAGTCTAATACTTTTACCCAACACACATGAGTCACAAACATTATTATGAAATTTATCAAAAGAAATAGAATTATTAGTTTTTATTGAATGTAAAGGTTGACGTCCTGGGTGGCCAAGACGTTGATGCCAGATATCAGCAGAGATGGCAGCAAGAGCGACAGGTTGTGAGGAGCAGGACCCGGGCACCAGAGAGTAGAGATCACCGTTGCTGTTGCACCGCATGAGTGGAGCCCGCGTCTTGAGGTCCTTCACAAGAAAACCAAACGGATCAAATTCAACAGACACCCAGTTATCTCTAGTAAAGCGACGAACATATATTAAGTTTTTAACTAGTTTGAGTGAGTATAGGACATTTTTAAGTATAAACGGTGGGAAAGGCGGGGGCAGGTATTTTGTGCCTTGTCCTATTACCGGAATGGTGTTGCCATTGCCTACAATAATATGATGAGGAATGCAAGAGTTAGAAAAGATTGAAAATTACCTTGCTCGTGAGTCATGGTAGAAGAAGCCCTAGTGTCCATGTACTGTGTCGGGTCGGGCTGCTGTAAAGACATCGTATACATGGCTTGTTCGATGTCCGTTGGGCTATAGGCTGCATAGTGATTTTGGGCTGCTGGACGCGGGCCTAGTAACCCTGACTGTTGGGCCGAGTTGCTGTTGGGCCGATTGCTGTTAGGATATGGACAAGGTGGGTTGCTCCAAGGGAAAGGTAATTGGGCCTGTGCTATGTTTGGGCTCTGCTGTTGGGTTTGAAATGGAGAATAGCCGGGCCATGAAGGAAACCAAGGGCTGAAAGGGTGCGGCCAGTATGGAATTTGTGGTTGTGACCTCCCGTAGCCACCTCGGCCCCGTCCACGACGACCGGTACGGCCGCCCCGTCCACGTCCGAAGTGGTTTGGGTTGGGTGGGCGATAGGTGGTGTTGTCGGAGGTGTTGTTGGGGGTGTGGTTTTTCTGGGTGGTTGCGGATAAGCCGGTGGCGGCAGTTTGTGATGCATGTAGGGCTCTTTCGGATTTGTTAGTTTCGGCTTGTATGAGTTTGGACCTGGCCACGTAAAAGGAAGGTAAAGGGTGAGTGTTTTGTAAAATAGTGGATATACCTTCATACTCGGCATTGAGACCCGCAAGAAGTTGTAACACGAGTCGGTCAGAATCCACGGGTGCGTCCACATTTGCAAGTTGGTCAGCAAGAACTTTGAGAGCTTGACAGTAGGCGGACATATTGGGGAACCCATCCAAGCGAGTGTTGGAAAATTTCTGCATAAGATAAATGGCCCAGGCCGCCTTGTTATCGTGAAAAAGGTCTTCTATAGCAACCCATGCTTCGTAAGCATTAGAGATGTTGTTGATGATAGTATGGAGGATATCATTAGAGATCGTACTGTATAACCATTGTAGGACAATGGCATCAATACGTTCCCATTCTTCAGAGGCGGTGGAAGACTCGGTTTCTGTGGGTGGAGGGCGAGGTTTAAGATGGTTTTCAACCATAAATGCCTTGCAATGTAATTTAAATAACGTTGCCCAAGACGCATATTGCGAAGACTCAATTTCTAGAGTGAAAGGTATGAAGTTTTTAATGTTGGTGACGGTTGTTGCAGGGTGCAATTTTTAGTCAACCGTGATGGCGGGAATGATGGTAGAAGAGTTGGCAGGGGAAGACATAGTGATAGCTTGGAGAAAGAAAGTTGCAGGATCGAATGAATGAGGAAGAAGGAGGCTGTCGTGCGAATGAAGAAGAAAGAAGGAGTATGCGACGGTAGGCAATAGGTTGTGTAGGGTTTGTTAGGGTGATACCATGATAGACAATAATCCTTGCCTTCTTCCATTCAATTACAATAATTTATAATAATTACAAGGTCCTCTATCTTTGGATAGGGAATAATCACAATAATCACAATAATAACATTACTAAAGATACAATCGTTTACTATAATTATGACCGCTATTACAGATGATCCAAAACAGACGCAACATCTGCTTGCTCTTGATGGAGCTAAAGAAAGACTATCTTTGTTTGAAGCTAACTTAACTGCAGAAGGATCTTTTGACTCTGCAGTTAATGGCTGCATTTGTGTCTTTCATACAGCATCTCCTGTTCTATATTCAGTTGATGATCCACAGGTCACCCTTTCATTCTTTTTCACTTAAATTCTTAACATTTTTTTTGCAGAAAACTAAGTTTTTTTTTTCATTAGGCACAACTGATGGATCCTGCAGTTAAGGGGACACTTAATGTTCTCAAATCAGCTGCAAAAGTTCCATCTCTCAAGAGAGTGGTCTTGACTTCTTCTATGTCTGCGGTAACATTTGGTCCAAGACTCACAGAGTCTGGTGTTGTGGTGGATGAAACCTGGTTTTCAGATCCTTTATTTTATGAGCAGAAGAAGGTACATAGATAGATTCATCTCAAATCACCTACAACATGTTGGAACTTATAGAAGATTCTGTTATTTTCAGTTGTGGTATCAGCTTTCAAAGACCCTGGCTGAGGATACTGCGGTTAAGTTTGCGAAACATAACGGTTTTGAGTTGGTGGTTATTAATCCTGGATATGTGATTGGTCCCATGTTACAGCCAACTCTTAACTTTACTTCTGAGGGCATTTTGAACTTGATAAAAGCCGGTAAAAAACTCGCTATAACACTTCTTTGTTCTTTTTATATTATTTTTTCGCTTTTTTCCACTCACAAACATTTATATCCTATGGAGAATGAACAACGAGTCTTTATATTTGGAGACTCACTGAAGCATCTCAATATTTTTTTCATTTATTATAGAGTATAGATCTAGGTAGTGTTTTTTAACCGTTATATTTGTATCTAAATTTTAAGGATGGAGATAGGGATAGAGAATCCAATGTGAGTGCTCTAAGCGGTTAGGTTTTGTATATATCCAGGAAAAGAAGTAAGTTCAGATGGAATTTATAAACTTGTTGATGTGAGAGATGTTGTTGCAGCGCATATTCTAGCATTTGAGAACCCAGAAGCTAATGGTAGATACTGCATGGTTGGCAAAGTGGTTCGATCTTTAGAGATCATGAAGATTGTAGATAAACTATACCCGAGTCTTGGCATATCTGAAAGGTAGTGCATAAACAACATGATCATAAATATATAAATATATTTCACTCGATCCATTTCGCCTTCTTTTGAAGCTAGCTTTTTGCAACTCAATATTTGGATTACTTAAATTTTGATAGGTATAAAGATGGCATGTGTGTTGAACCGCTACCTTGCAGTGTATCAAGGGCAAAGGCGGAAAGTCTAGGCGTTAATTTTACTCCACTGGAGGTAAGCATCAAGGATACTGTTGAAAGCCTCAAACAGAAGAACTTATTAAGCTTCTATAACACCACATGATGTGCATGTATGGATTTAGTTGAAGACAATAATTGGTTTCCTCAGTAGATTCTTTTTTGTTGGTTTTTAGTTGCCATTGTACAATTTTTACTTTTTAGCCAGAGTGAAATGCCATTTAAGAATAGTACTTTTGGGGATCTTTTTTTTTATTTTTATTTTTATTTATTTTTTTGTTATTTTGGTGTGAATGTATGAAAAAAGGAGTGGTTGTTAGTTCTGATTTGTTAGCAGTACTATTTTTGCTATAAGTGGGCATTTGATACGAGTAGAAGTAAAGGGATTGTTTGTGTAATATTGTTAGAAATAATAGTAGTTAGCTGAAATGTAATAAGTAGAAACTAGAGGGACTAAATGTGTAAATCGACAGTTAAGTCGGTTAGTGACTGGTTGTTAAATACCGGTAATAACGATCAATAAGACATCGATCAGTTACCGTTTCTTGTGTGTGCTCTTCTCTCTCTCTCTCTCTCTCTTGAGCTTCTTCTCCGATCGATCAACCACCATAATCATCTCAATCCACCATTAATTCACCGTTAATTCACCATCCAAACAATTGTCACGTATCAAAATGGTATCAGAGCTCTTCGATCCCCATCCGAGCTCAGCTTTCTGCCATCATCTCTGACCAATTCATCTGCTATACTCTGTTTTCCTTTGTTTCCTGGATTGATCGATCAATCTATTCTATTCATCCATTAATCTTTCATTTCTTGATCTTTTTTCTGATTGATATTCGTTCATTTCATCTTCTTAACTGCAAATTTTGTTCTTTGCAATCTAATTGTTCTATAATAATAATAATAATAATAATAGTAGTATCACATACATTGTTCTATTCAATTCTTCATAATAATAATAATAATATCTCACTACAAACTGAATCATGACAACAACAAGAAATCAATCTGAATTAGAGAAAACACTCAAGGATCATGCAACTTCATTATTGAAGTTTGATGCCTTTATAGAAAAAACTGAAAAGAATTTTGAGACATCTGAGAAGAATTTTAGTAATATTCATCAATTGTTGGAAAAAAGGGCCAATAATCAGAATAATAATGGTCATTCGGTTAATCAGTCATCTGGACAATTTGGTATTAACCAAGAAACGGTTAATAACAATCATACAGCCAGAACTGAGAGATTGTATAGATTAGGTAAAATTGAATTTTCTAAATTCAGTGCGACCATTTTTCGATGTAGATGATACTCCTGAAACCTTTAAGGTAAGGTATGCTGCCATAAATCTTGAAGGGAAGGCCATGAAGTGGCATTCATCTTTTATTAAATAATTGACCAGACCCATTTCTGAAGTTTCTTGGGCTGAGTATTCAATTCAGATTATTGAAAGGTTTTCAACCAATCAGTATAATGATGCCATGGGAATACTATCCTCTACCATTCAAACAGGGGAGTTAGAAGATTTCTGTGAAAGGTTTGATGAGAATTTGTTAAGAGTAACAATTCCTGAGGAGTATGTTGTGAGTCTTTTCTTGAATGGGTTGAAGCCTGAATTGGCTGGACCTATTGAAATGTTTGAACCCAAGACAATGAAGGAGGTCTATAAGTACTCAAGAAAGCAAGACTTAGCCAATAAAACCATGTTAACCAAGACCAAATCCTATTCAACTCACACAAGCAAATATTATCCTAACCCAACACCTTTGTCCACCTATAAACCCTCTTCTTCTAACACTTCATCTTTTAAATCACCTGTTAATACTGGTCACCTACCTTTGTTACCCTCGCCACCTATTAACAATAGACTTAACACCAACAAAAACAAACTAAGCCTACCAACCAAAGAAATGAATGAGAAAAGGTTGAGGGGGGGGGGGAGTGTTTCTGGTGCCCAGAGAATTTACATCAACCCATAAATGTCCAAATAAGCAGTTATATAATTTGGAAATAATTGATAATGAAGAGGGTTTTGATTCTCAGCAAGAAGAAACTGTTATTGACACTACCATTGATGATCCTCTTATATCCATTCATGCATTAACTGGTGTACCCTCTTTCTCTACAATGCAAGTTATGGGCAACATTGGTACAAAAACACTACTGATTTTGTCAGATTCATGGTCAACTCATAACTTCCTTGATGAGAAGTTGGCTCATAAACTGAATTGTCATCTTGAAGACATACCTCCCATGAAGGTAGGGATTACTAATGGGGTTCCTTTAATATGCAAGAAGGTGTGTAGGAATTTTGAGTGGCAAATGCACGGCCTCTGGTTCAAGGCTGATGTCTTAGTTATTTCTTTGGCCACTTATGATATGGTGTTGGGGGTACAATGGTTGCTACCATTGGGGGATATTGTATGGAATTTTAAAGATTTAACCATGCAATTTAAGGTTGGAAACAAGTCTTACCAACTCAAAGGCAGTCACAACAACAAATTATCCCTATGTACCATGGAGGCTATGAACCAATTGTTAATATCTGATACAGCAGTGGTGCAGGGGCAACTATTTAGTCTTAAAGTGGAGGATGCTGATCTTTTTCAACATGATTCTACAGTCATGAATCATGTAAGTAATCAGCAACTAATTTCTTTGTTAAAAGACTTTGATGATGTGTTTCAGGCGCCTACATCTTTACCTCCTCATAGGGCTTATGATCACAAAATAGTTTTAAAAGATGAATCTGTCACTATTAATCAGAAGCCCTATAGGTATCAAGTGGCACAGAAAGATGTTATTGAAAAGATGACAAGAGAATTGTTGGAAACTGGTGTCATTAGGGGTAGTTCTAGTCATTTTGTTGCCCCCATTGTTTTGGTCAAGAAAAAAGACAATACATGGAGAATGTGTATTGATTATAGGAGATTAAATGATGCCACTGTCAAAAATAGTTTACCTATTCCATTAATTGAAGATTTATTGGATGAATTGGGGGGTCTACAGTGTTTTCTAAGTTGGATCTTAGATCTGGATATCATCAAATCAGGATGAATCCTGCTGATATTCACAAAACAGGATTTAGAACTCATGAGGGGCATTTTGAGTTTCTAGTTATGCCTTTTGGCCTAACAAATGCTCCTGCAACATTCCAATCCCTAATGAATCTTACATTTAAAAGTCTTTTAAGGAAATCAGTCTTAGTGTTCTTTGATGATATCTTAGTCTACAGCAAGACAATGGATCAACACCTGATTCATTTAAAAGAAGTGTTGCAATTGTTAAAAGATATTCAGCTGTATGCCAAAATGTCTAAATGTTCATTTGGGAAAGATTCTGTGGAATATCTTAGGCATATTATCTCTGGGAAGGGTGTTGCTACTGATCCAAAGAAGATATAGGCTATTCAAAAGTGGCCTATTCCTACAACAATTAAACAGTTAAAGGGATTCTTAGGTTTATCAGGATATTATAGGAGATTCATCAAATCTTATGGTATTCTTGCTAAGCCTTTGACAAACCTTTTGAGAAAGGATAATTTTAAATGGAATGCTGAAGCAACAAGAGCATTTATTAAACTGAAGGAAGCCTTATGTGTTCCTCCTGTCTTGGCTTTGCCTGATTTTTCTGAGGAATTTGTCCTAGAGACTAATGCTTCTGGGTTGGGTATTGGTGCAGTACTAATGTAGCAGGGTCATCCTCTTGCTTTCATAAGTAAAGCCTTATCTTCTAAACAGCAACAAACACTCTCTGTTTATGAAAAGGAGCTATTGGCTATTATTATGGTTGTGAAACATTGGCAACACTACTTAATCACTAAACATTTTATCATCAAGACAGATCAAAAGAGCTTAAAACATTTGATGGAACAGAAGCTGACTACCCCCTTACAACATGTATGGCTTTCAAAGCTTATGGGGTTTGATTATGAGATTGTTTATCAAAAAGGAGTGGAAAATAAAGTTGCTGATGCCTTGTCCAGACTTCAAGGGCCAGCTTTGTGTGTCATTTCTGTTTCTCATTTAGACACATCTTTGTTGGACAAGATTAAAGTGACATGGCAGACAGATCCTTTGTTGCAGAAGAAGATTCAAGAGTTAATGCAAGGCAAGCTTCGTCCTAAGTATAAGTAGGATGGGTCACTCTTAACAAAGGAAGGCAAGATTGTGGTGGGGAAATCTGATTCTTTACAGTTAGAAATTATTTCTATATGCCATAAGACAGCTATGGGAGGCCACTCAGGTGTACATGCAACTGTTCAGAGAATCAAAAGTTTGTTCACTTGGAAGGGTATGAACAAACAAGTGAGACAGTTCATTAGACATTATGATATATTCCAGAGGGTCAAGAATGAAAATGTTGCATATCCTGGCCTTCTCCAGCCACTACCTATTCCCACCTATGCATTTTCAGACTTATCTATGGATTTTATTGTGGGTTTTCCTAAAATCCATGGTAAAGATACTATTTTGGTGGTCATGGATCGATTTACTAAATATGGCCATTTTATTCCTCTTGGTCACCCCTATTCAGCTAAGACTGTTGCTCAACTATTTCTGGACCATATTTTCCAGTTACATGGCTGGCCAAACACTATAGTGTCTGATAGAGACCTTGTGTTTCTAAGTTCATTTTGGAAGGAGTTTACAAGGTTGCAGGGTATTAATCTGGCCATGTCATCAGCCTACCATCCCCAGTCAGATGGTCAGACTGAAGTAGTCAACCAGTGCATTAAATCCTATTTGAGGTGTATGACCTTAGAGTCTAACACTAATTGGTTGAAATGGCTTTCCCTTACCGAATGGTGGTATAATACTAACTTTCATTCTTCACTTAATATGACCCCTTTTCAAGCCTTATATGGTTACCATCCTCCTTTGTTTGTACCCTACTGTCCTAAAGACTGCTCAATTGCTATGGTGGATCAACAGTGTAGAGACAGAGAGCAAATGATAATTCAGCTAAGACACTCATTGTAGAAAGCTCAAAATCGTATGAAACATTTAGCTGACAATCATAGAAGTGAGAGGGAGTTTAAAGTGGGAGACTTTGTTTACCTGAAGCTGTATCCCTTTCGTCAGAATTCTCTACGGCATTCAAAGCATAATAAGCTCAGTCCAAAGTATTTTGGACCCTTTTTGGTGGCTGAAAAAGTGGGGAAGGTTGCTTATCGTCTTGATCTGCCCAATGATTGTTCCATACATCCAACGTTCCATGTTTCCTTGTTGAAGTTAGCTCCTGGTCAACCTTCAAGAATTATTCCCCTGCCTGTCCAACCTCGCTTTGTGTACACTCCAGAAGCTGTTTTGGAACAGCGAATGATCAAGAAGAGAAATAGGGTGGGTATTGAAGTTTTAGTTTGATGGAAAGATTTGCCTTTGTCTGAAGCCTCATGGGAAGATAAACAGGAGATGTAATTAAGATTTCCAGATTTTGAATTCTGAATTTTGGGGCAAAATTCTTTTAGGGGGGAAGTATTGATACGAGTAGAAGTAAAGGGACTGTTTGTGTAATATTGTTAGAAATAATAGTAGTTAGTTGAAATGTAATAAGTAGAAACTAGAGGGACTAAATGTGTAAATCGACAGTTAAGTCGGTTAGTGACTGGTTGTTAAATACCGGTAATAACGATCAATAAGACATTGATCAGTTACTGTTTCTTGTGTGTGCTCCTCTCTCTCTCTCTCTCTCTCTCTCTCTCTCTCTCTCTCTCTCTCTCTCTCTCTCTCTCTCTCTCTCTCTCTCTCTCTCTCTCTCTCTCTCTCTTGAGCTTCTTCTCCGATCGATCACCCACCATAATCATCTCAATCCACCATTAATTCACCGTTAATTCACCATCCAAACAATTGTCACGAATCAGTATTTCAATCCATATATTGATCAGTTCGTTTTTGCTAAATTTAGCTAGTTTCGTCTGCTCATTTCGGTGGCAGATCTAGACCTAAATTTCAAGGGTAACGTTTCATAGAATTCAGGGGTAGCGTAATACGAAAAACGTCAGCGAAAAATATCCTCCTTTTAAAACTCGCTATAAGCTCTAAAAAAGGTTAGTATAATGATTCTCCTTTAAACTCATTCTAGTTTTGATACAAAAAAATATAAACATATTTCTGGTGTATACATCAGGTGGTATTATAAAACCATGAAACTTATACTAAACGTTAAAACAAGATAACATTATTATATCTTTTTGTATGTTTAAAAAAAAATATTATTCCCCTGCAACTAGAGTTCCACTACCAACAACTTATCTACCAACTCCCAAGTTTGTGACAGATGGCTGGAGAAGGGAAGTTGGTTTGTGTTACAGGAGCTTCTGGGTACATAGCTTCATGGCTCGTTAAGCTCTTGCTTGATCGCGGCTACACCGTCCATGCTACCGTCCGATCCCTTGGTCACTCTCTCTCTCTCCCTCTTTCTTGTTTTAGATATCGGTCTGTTTCTGTATCAGCTTGGATCAATCCTACTAATTCTAGTAGAACATGTTGCAGATGATCCAAAAAGGACAGAACATCTGCTTGCTCTTGATGGAGCTAAAGAAAGACTATCTTTGTTCGAAGCGAACTTAACTGCAGAAGGATCTTTTGATTCTGCAGTTAATGGCTGTGTGTGTGTCTTTCACACAGCATCTCCTGTTCTACTTTCAGTTGATGATCCACAGGTTTGTCATTCTTTTCACTTAAAAATCTCCAAAATAAGTTATCATTTTCCACCAGGTACAATTGATAGATCCCGCAGTTAAGGGGACACTGAATGTTCTCAAATCAGCTGCAAAAGCTCAATCTCTCCAAAGAGTGGTGTTGACTTCTTCTTTCAATGCAGTAATGGTTAACTCTAGGCTTGCAGAGCATGCTGGTGTTGTGATTGATGAAACCTGGTTTTCAGATCCATCACTTTGTGAGCAAAAACGGGTAAAAGTTTTTATCTCAAACTGACTTCAAAAAATGTGGTAATTAATTGATGTTTTTGTAAACTTCAGTTGTGGTATCATCTTTCAAAAACCCTGGCTGAGGATGCTGCTGTTAAGTTTGCGAAACATAACGGTTTGGAGTTGGTGGTTATAAATCCTGGGTATGTGATCGGTCCCATTCTGCAGCCAACTCTCAACCTTACGTCTGAGGGCATCGTGAGCTTGATAATTAAGAGCGGTAAGTGTTGATTACAGATGATGTTCATATGTGCATGCATGAAGGTTTATGTTGTGTAAGTTGTTGGATTTTATTATTTATACCCAGGAAAAGAAGTGGTTTCAGATGGAATTTATAGACTTGTTGATGTGAGAGATGTTGCTGCCGCGCATGTTTTAGCTTTTGAGAACCCGGAAGCTAATGGTAGATACTGCTTGGTTAGCAAACTGGTTCGATCTTTAGAGATCATACAGATTGTAGATAAACAATACCCGGGTCTTGCCCATTCTGAAAGGTAAACACATGCGCAATATGATCCACATACACGACACGATTTACATACAGGGTGTTTTGACCATTTAACCACTTCGCCTTCAATGGAAACTAGATATAAAGATGACGAGTTTGTAGAACCTATACCTTACAATGTATCAAGGGCAAAGGCGGAAAGTCTAGGCGTTAGTTTTACTCCACTGGAGGTAAGCATCAAGGATATTGTTGAAAGCCTCAAGGAGAGGAACTTGCTAAGCTTCTAGAACACCAGATGGAAAATGCATGCGTGGGTTTGTTTGAAGACGATGATGGGTTTGATTCAGTTATTGGCAAATAAATAAGTTTGATAATGGCTCGTTGACCCATTTGTAGTACCTTTTGTACACTTAGCAAGTTCTTTATGAGCTTCTTGTAAAACAGTATATGATGTTCATGAATTTGTTTTAAAACAATGGTTTGGATTCATTGTTTGTATTTAAATTGTAAATAATATTACAGACAATGGAAACATGTCGTATAGTGTTGATGCGCTTAATAATGAAAACCAACCCATAGGAGAGCATCAGATGATTCATGTATTGCTAGTCTAAACGAGCAATACGCTACCATTCTTCAGCAGCAAGACCCGTTGACCTCCTTCTACACTGCTAGCTCCAAACTTGTTATGGTTGAATCTCGCGAGGCAGAAAAAGCCCTCTACACATCTAAAACCGTCGGTACTGCACTCACAGCCAACACTTCCAGATTTGCATCATCTCAGTCCTCAAAGACACAGTGGAATAATTATAAAAACACGTATGACCATCAACGTGGCCGTGGCGATCTCGGGGACGCCATCGAGGTCATGGGGGCTAGGTTCGTGACAAGGGTTACAACCATGGCTACCACCCTGGCGACCATGGACACCCCAAGCGAAAAACCATTGGCCGGCCCAGTATTCTCAGGAACCGTGGGCTGGCCCACAGCAACAGTCGCAACCCACTTGGGCGGTCCCATCGTGCCCCTATCCAGCTACAGCTACTAGGCCCAATAACAATTTAGGAGGGAATTGTCTACTTGGCCCAAGACCGAATTAGGCTCACCATGTTGCTTACGCACCCACAGACTTATATCCCCTTCTTTTTTGGACTGGAAGCACCACTCACTCTGCTTTTGCAGTTGTCTCCTCAAAATTATGACACCAACGTCTTGGACACCCTGGCCAAGATTCACTACATTCTTTGAAAAAAATTTGTTCTATTGACTTTGAGAAACTTAATAGACATCTTTGTCAATCGTTTTAGTTTGGAAAAAGTACGCGTTTAACTTTTGATATGTCTTGTACCCTTACTTTTCAACCCTTTGATATTGTGCATAGTAATTTATGGACGTTTCACATTGTTAGTTTTGGCGTACATCGCTATTATATATTGTTTCTAAATGATTATACTAATTCTTAGTTGATGTATCCTATCTATAAAAAGTCTCAAATCTCTCCACCTTCACCTCCCACGCAACAAATTAAAACTCGGTTTGAAAAATGCATAAAACATTTCAATGTGACAACGGGAAGGGATATGTTAATTCATCTTTCCAACATTTTTTCTCCTAAAATGGCATGTTATTTTGCCTCTCTTGCCGTCATACTTCTAGCCAAAACGGTAAAGCCAAACGGAACATCCAAACAATTAACAATATGATTCAAACCATTTTGGCACAAGCATCTCTCCCAAATACCTTCTGTACAATGCCCTTGAAACTGCTACTTACCTCTTAAACATTCTACCACATAAAAACCTCTACAATAAAACTCCGACCGAACTCCTATATAATCGTATCCCCACATACGGCCACCTTTGCGTGTTCAGACGTCTCTACTACCCATTACTCCCATCCACCTCCATTCACAAACTTGAACACATCTCTCACTTGTGTGTCTTTCTTGGATACCCACCAACTCATAGATGCTATAAATGTTTTGACCTTCAAACTAGGCAAATAACTATCTCTAGGCATGATGCCTTCGATGAAACCACTTTCACATTCTTCATAGTTTAAAAAAACGGGTGATGTGCGCCTTAAGGTCAGGCTCTGAGAAAACGTGTCTAATGCGGCACCTCGTGGGGTTATTTTGTATGTGCGCCTCGAAGGGCCGAGACGCTAAGAAAACTTGCACCTTATGGTGTTGTGTGTGTTTTTTTATGAGTGTTTTTGATGTTTTAGACTTTCTATGTCAATTATTTTATTTTTGATGTTTTAGACTTTCTGTGTCAAATATTTTGTTTTTATAAGATATATAATTTTAATATTTAGTTTTTAATTCTGCCTCGGGCTTGCACCTCGGTTTGCCTCGAGGCTCAATTCCGTTCTTTTAAACTTTGTCCTTCTCTAATACAATCAAACCCCCTCCTTCCTATGAGTTTCTCACTGCCTATTTCCATCCACACTTATGGTCCCACATCCAAACCCAACCCACAACCTCGTCTGATACCCACCTCTTTGGCTCACCCCACACAACCTAACCCATCCTCCCCTACCCATCTCCGCCCACGGCCCAACAAACACCAACCCCATCCATTTCTGCCCATGACACCAGCCCACCTCTAACCAATAACCAACCAAACCCGCCTCAACCGACCCAATCCTCAACCCGAAACAGTGCCCAAAAACCTTCTCGGCCCACCCACACATCAGTCCACTTCTACCACCAACCCCATCCTACAATCCTAACACCATACGGCCTCCCACCACCACTCACACTATGTGAACCCGGTCCATTAAACAACCCTTCAACTTCCACTATTGTCCACCTACCTAAAACACCCACTGCTTCCCCTATCCATTCCAGAAAGGTTTAATGCCATGACCAACGAATTTAACGCCCTTATTAAAAATGAAACTTGGAACTTGTGCCACATCACCCTACCATGAATACAAAACGTAGCATGCGGTTATTTAAGCACGAGTTTAAATCTAATAGAAGCCTAGAACGGTACAAATCATGATTGGTTTGTGATGGTAGGTTGCAACAAATTAATTTAACTGTGGTGAAACTTATAGTCCGGTGGTTAAGCTCGCGACTATCCACACTATGTTTCCATTGCACTTTCACAATCATGGTCGATGTATCAACTTGATGTCACCGATGCTTTTCCGCACGATACGCTCAAAGAGACCGTCTACATGTATCAACCAATGGGGTTTCGCCATGCACAGTGTCTGGATCATGTGTACCGACTTAAGAAGTAACTATATGGTCTTAAACAGCCCCCCCCCCCCCCGAGTGTGGTACCAACGCTTCACGGATTATGTTCTCACCTTGGGTTTAAATCAAATCAAGTGTGATGCTTCTTTATTTATTTTCCGACATGGTCGGGAAACTACATTTCTCCTTCTATATGTGGATGATATAATTTTGGTGACCTCTTCTGCTGCTCTTCGCCACCAGCTTATGACTCACCTTGCTACCATAAAGGATCTTGGACCGCTTAGTTTCTTTCTTGGAATTTTTGTCTCCCGCGACAACAATACAATGTTTCTTTCTCAACAGGCATATGCTAATGATATCATTGACCGTGCTAGGATGAAAACATGTAACCATGTGACTACACCTGTGGATGCTTACACCAAGCTCAAGTGCTCTCTAATATCTCACATTTACTCGGCCTGACATAAGCTATGTGGTTCAACAAATTTATATGCATATGCATGCCCCAAAGACTGCTTAATGGAATGCTTAAAGTGCATCATAAGATACATCAAAGGTACTGCTTCCTATGGCCTCACATTGACAGGTATCTTTGCTCATTACTTACTTGCCTACATAGATGCAGACCGGGCAAGATGTCCTGACACCTGTCATTCCACTATTGGTTACTGTGTTTACTTTGGGGATGGTCGCATCTCTTGGTCCTACAAACAACAAGCCACCATTTCCTGCTCTGGTGCTAAAGCAGAATACCGTGAAGTGGCTAACATAGTTGCTGAAATATGTTGGCTACGTAATCTCCTATTGGAACTTCATCATCCATTGACACGTGCGGCCTTGATTTACTGTGAAAATGTCAATGCTATCTACTTATTCAGTAATCTTGTTGATGTGCTAAATGCGGTCTATAAAAACTGATTAACTTAACCTAGACACCTAGTAATATAAAACAGACCCAACTAAACTAGATTACACGATAGACAAGTGTACCTACCAACGCAATACAGACTAAGTAAGTCCGGATATCAAATCCACAAGGCACAACCGGAAAACATAACTAGACTTAACTATACTTAAAAAATTGGTTTTGAAATATGATTTTTGGTTTTTAATAATTAAATAAAATAAATAAAGTAAATAAATAAGAGTTTATTCATGGTAGGGTGGATAGTCGCGAGCTTAACCACCGGACTAAAAATTTCACCACAGTCAAATTAATTTCGCATGTATGATTTTAGGTTTTTAATAATTAAATAAAATAAACAACGATAATCAAGGAAAATATCAGGATAGGAAGACAACTACCTAGGTTAAAAATCATACATGCGAACTTACAACTTTCGGTAATAGAAAACTGAATGGCTACCAGATCTAAGATAGATGGCTCAGAAAACCCTAGATATGCTAGATCTCCTCCCGGTCTCACTAACATGAATCGATGAATTCTTAGGATAAATAAAGATCAGTGGTTATCTATTTTAGATCACCTCCTGGACTTACCTCACTAAGAATGTAAAGGTACTTAAATGACTCGATCATCTCACAGTCTCTCTAATCACAATACACATGAAGATATATAAGAGTAGTTTAATTAGGTTAACTATGACTTGAAATTGCAAGAAACTAAAGGTAACTAGGAAAGGTTCACCTCCCGGTCTCACCCAAAACTTAACACCTATAGCTCTAGACAACCCAACATTCCATCACCTCCCGGTCTCAATAATGAAAGAACATCTAAATCCTCTAGACTCTCTAATCAAATTCCAATGGCTTTCGGATCCAAAACCACAAACTAAGTTACAAGTACTAAGCAGGTAACCCTAATAAACATTCAAACATGAAAGACTTTCACTAAGACGTTTATGGAACTATCAAAGATAATAAATTGGACCTAGATACCCACGTACATCATAATCAACAACAACTAAACATTTACCATTCAAATTAAATCTAAAACCGAGAACTATAAAATTAACAGATAGTCTTCATATACGACCTAGATAGTAACTAAAAGTTTAAGCAATAATATTCATGGAAAAGGATAAAAGCATAGGTTCAAGGTTCAAATGAAACATATGAAAACACAAAGCAATCAAACACCGTGACTAATATTGAAAATAACTGATCCCAAGCTCATTCTCCTTTAATGACCCTCTCCAAAAAATTTGACTAAAGTTGTTGATGTATCGAACCAAGAGGCTGGTGTCGAATGGTTTTTGTAGCTGTAAATAAGTTTTGTCGAGATCTCTATTTCTTATATTTTGCGGTCATCGTGATTCCTCTATTCCATTTTCTTGCTGTGGGCTTTGGCCTCTCAAATCTTGGTTGTTTTTTATATTATTTTTTTCCCTCATGCAATAATGGACTTCAAGTCCTTTTCATTCTTTTTTTAATATTATTATATTTATTATATATTATTTTATATGCGCTCTTGGGTGTCCGCCTCTCAACTATTTTTCAACGTTTTGAACCCTTTTCTCACGAACACCTGTAAAATACAAAATAAATAAATATATAACAAAAACAACACAACTAATAAATTCTAAAACATTTTATAAAAATACACAGGAAAAGAGGTGTGTTTTGCAACACATCACCTGTCCAACATCAACGTACAAAACACGTTAAACAAGACATTCACTTTGTACGTGAGAGGTTCAACGTGGTCAAGTTCGGGTTCTACATGTTCCCCCTCATTATCAGATTGAAGACATCTTCACTAAAGGACTGCACGGACTTCTATTTGATGACTTTTGTTTCAGTCTGAACATTCGGCCACCTCTTGCTTCGATTGCGAGGATGTAATAGAATATGCTAGAGAATATTTTAATTTATGAGATTGTGTTTGTATAGTTGTCATTGAGCCAATCTTGGATGTATCATATTATAATATTCTATGAATCAATAGAAAGAGGCAAGGATCCTAATACCAAAACACACATCTTCAATCACGTCTAGGGTAAAAGACTTCATGAGATTCTAAGTCATTCAGAACACTTGGGTGAAAAGTCTTAAGTATAGATGCTTCATCTTATGCTGGACCGACATAATAACCAATTAAAAGATGACACGTGGCTAAAGAGGAAGGTAGACGCTTGACGTTTGTAGCGTGTTTAACCTAGACGCTAAAGTCTTTGTAGGTGGCTAAAAATGCTTACCAAAGGTCTTAAAAATGTACAGAAGCGTCTTTGTGTCTGAAGCTACGCCCCTTGAAGCTAAGCCTCTTTTCTAAGACCTTTCTGTACAAAGACCTTTGCGTCTAGATTAAATACGCTACAAATGTCAAGCGTCTAACAGCCTCTAGAGCCACGTGTCATCTTTTAATTGGTTATTATGTGGACCCCACATAAATTGAAGTGTCTACGCTTAAGACTTTTCCCCCAAGTGTCACCCTCTAAATGATTTAGAATGTCGTGAAGTCTCTTAGCCCTAGACGCTACACATGCTTAATTTTGAAAAGAAAAAAAAGTTTGGTCAATATTTATTTTTAAAATTTTCCCAAACTTCTTTTTGTGGTGTAGTGTGAATGTATGAAAAAGTGGTTTGTTAGTTCTGTTGTTAGCAGTAATATTTTTGCTATATGGGCATTTCAGTCCATTTATTTATTAGTTTGTTTTTGTTAAATTTGGTAAAGGATACGGGTTTGTGAAGGCACAAGATTAAACTTATGGATTATTAGGGAGGGTTTGGTCAGTGGCGGATCTAGAGGGGGGTTCCGGGGTTCCCATGAACCCCCTCGATTTGAAAAAAAAACTGAAAATTTTAGTGGAAAAAGTTAAAAAATTAATGAAAACCAGTGAAAATCTACGAAATGAACCCCCTGAAAATCATTCCTGGATTCGCCACTGGGTTTGGTTGTTTCGTAGCGCGGTTCTAGGATATTAGACTTTTTCTTACACTGGTAGGAGGTCTGCAATGGTGAATTGTTTTTGGGTGTTTATGGGTTATGTTGTTTTCTTGACGGCATATATACCTTTGTTTTACCACGTGACGCTTTCATTGTTTCTCTAAATTCAGTAGTTGTAGCTCTTGTTTTAGTTTTTTTAGTGTTAATTGCTTGTTGATTGTGTGTTGTCGAGCTGGGGGGGTCTCTCTGGAAGCAGCCTCACTAACCGCAAAGGTAGGGGTAAGGTTTGCCTACATCTCACCCTCCCAGACCCTACTCTTAGCTTTACTAATTGTGAAAGTTACTTGGTATACCTAAGGTGGTGGTGGCTGTTTTTTTGTTAAATTTGGCTAGTTTGGTCTGTTTATTTATAGGTTGGGTTGTCATCTTGAGAATATTCCTCTTTATATCATATAGCTAAAAATACCAATACTGTTTTACCTAAAGTTAGCAATTTTAGTCCATTTATTTATCAATTCATGTTAGGGGGATGGGGCGTCTACCGATTTGGTCACGGGTACCCACTACCAGCACGGTAACACCGCCGCCACCCATGCTGGTAGTGGTCCCGTGAACCATTTTGCTGGTTCTTTTTACCGCACGGTAAGCACTGAATTCAATGCAAAGGTCCAATCTTTCTTTCTCTCTCTATCTGTTGACCGTCCGTTGACCACCACTACATAGGAAAACCGAAGGATGATGGTAGTTGCTTTTCAAATCCAGAGACAGTGCTAGCGTATTTTTTTTTTTTTCATAGGGTGGTGTGGGGAAGAAGACCATGGTGATGTTGTAACTTGCCGACCGATTGAGATGGTGGCTACACGGTGCTGAACCATTGTGTGGAGGTGGAGGTAGAGGTGGAGGTGGCTGTGGTGGTGTGGTGATGGTCGCAGAGAAGAGAGAACTATTGGATGCTTTATGCTTAGTATTATCATTTTTACATAGCACAATGATTGAATAGCAGGTGGCAATGAAAAGAAGATGCTTAGTATTATCCTTTATGCTTAGTATTATCATTTAATATAATAATAATTGATAGGATATGATAGCGGGACACGTATGGTGGTGGATAGCAGGTGGCAATGAAAAGAAGATATTAATTCGGGATGTTATGAATTAATATATATAGTAATTATTATTATTATTATTGTTGTTGTTGGGTAAAGAATCAGCGGAGTGCTACCTCCAAAAAACGGTTTCAGTTAAGTGAATTAGTGAAGTGATGTGGCAATGCAGGATTGCTAGAAATCGGTGAAGTTGAAAATGTTTAAGGGTAGTGCCCCTCCCCCTTATATTTGTATGATAAAGAGACCATAATTGTTGTAGACATTGTAACTAGTTTTAAAAATAAATGACCTATGTTAGGTTCAAAACTAAAATCATTAACTTTTTAGCGAAAAACGCCATCCTTTTAAGACTAAAAAGGTCAAGTATAATAATTCTCGTTTAAACTCACTCTACTTTTGTTACATAAAATATAAACATGCAATGACAGTGAGAACTTGTGGTCCTAGTGATGCAAATTCGATCCCGAGTTGACCCGGTTTCATCCGGCTGTTACTCCAGCGATATATATCGTGTGGAGGCAGTACGGTTCCGGGCGGAAGCCACTCCACTACTCTAGCGTGGACCCGGTTCAGACAACATAATCTGGACGAGTGGGGTAGGGCACATCATTGCACAAGACTATTGTCGATCTGGACGGATGTGATGATCTCTGCCGCGCCGTGCTATGAGTGAAAGAAAGTCGCCTTCCAAACAAAATATTATTTATGGTGTACAAATCATGTGGCATTATAAAAACCATGAAAATTGTACTAAAAGCCAAAATAACATAATATCATATTGTATGTTGTGAAACACATGTAGTGATTACCCTACAACTAGAGTCCACAACCAACAACTTATCCACTAACTCCCAAGTTTGAGACAGATGAGTATAGAAGGGAAGGTGGTTTGTGTTACAGGAGCTTCTGGGTACATAGCTTCATGGCTCGTTAAGCTCTTGCTTGATCGCGGCTACACCGTTCATGCTACTGTCCGATCCCTCGGTCTCTCTCTCACCCTCTTTAATATTTTGGATTTAGTTTGGATCAATCTTTACTAATTATAGTAAACATGCTGCAGATGATCCAAAAAAGACAGAACATCTGCTTGCTCTTGATGGAGCTAAAGAAAGACTATCTTTGTTTGAAGCTAACTTAACTGCAGAAGGATCTTTTGACTCTGCAGTTAGTGGCTGTGTTTGTGTCTTTCATACAGCATCTCCTGTTCTACTTTCAGTTGATGATCCACAGGTATAAATTGGTATAAATTCTTAAACATGTTTCCAAAAAGATAAATTTTATTTTCATTTTGTGTCAGACACAACTGATAGAACCTGCAGTTAAGGGAACACTTAATGTTCTCAAATCAGCTGCAAAAGTTCCATCTCTCAAGAGAGTGGTGTTGACTTCTTCAATGGCTGCAGTAATGGTTAACTCTAGGCTTGCAGACCATGGTGTTGTGATGGATGAAACCTGGTTTTCAGATCCATCACTTTGTGAGCAAAAACAGGTAAAGTTTAGTCTCAAATCGGCTTAAAAACGTCATAACTAATCGAAGTTTTTGTAAACTTCAGTTGTGGTATCATCTTTCAAAGACCCTGGCTGAGGATGCTGCGGTTAAGTTTGCGAAAGATAATGGTTTGGAGTTGGTGGCTATTAATCCTGGATTTGTGATTGGTCCCATCCTACAGCCAACTCTTAACACTACTTCTGAGGGCATTATGAATTTGATAAAAAACGGTAGTTGTTGATTACGGCTAATGTTCATATGTGCAGGATTAAGTTTTATGTTTAGTGAGATGTTAATTTTTATATATCCAGGAAAAGAAGTGTTTTCAGATGGAATTTATAGACTTGTTGATGTGAGAGATGTTGCTGCCGCGCATGTTTTAGCTTTTGAGAATCCGGAAGCTAATGGTAGATACTGCATCGTTGGCAAAGTGGTACGATCTTTAGAGATCATGAAGATTGTAGATAAACTATACCCGGGTCTTGCCCTTTCTGAAAGGTAAACTATGATTACAGACATATAAACATAAGTTTAGTTTATCATATCTAATATAAATCTGGATTACTTTATTATTGATAGGTACAAAGATGGTGAGTTTGTAGAACCTCTACCTTACAATGTATCAAGGGAAAAGGCGGAAAGTCTAGGCGTTAATTTTACTCCGGTGGAGGTAAGCGTCAAGGATATTGTTGAAAGCCTCAAAGAGAAGAACTTACTAAGCTTCTAAAACACTAGATGAAAGCATGGATGGGTTTGTTTGAAGACAACGATGGGTTTGATTCGGTTATGGTAAAATAAGTAAAGTTTGATAACACGCCGTTGACCCGTTTGTAGTACTTGTAAATTTTATCAAGTTTTTTTCTTGTCTAATTCTAAAACACTAAATGATGTTCATGAGCTTGATTGAAAACAATGGTTTGGATTCTTTATATTGCTGACAATGGAAACATGTAATTGAGAATCGTAAAGTTAGAGCGTCCTTAACGGTGGTCAAAGTCCAGTTACCAAACCTTTGGTTCTAATAAACCAAATTAAACCTTCACATCATAATCCACTTTTACAGAGTACATACATATTATTTAATGTGAGTGTGTGGTTCCCACTCAACCAGACTGGATGCGTCCGATGGGCCAAACCGGATGCCAAAAGTCCACTCCATCCAACGGCGGTCCAAGTCCGTTTGATGAGTTTGCCTTACCAAACTCCACCATTGGAGATGTTCTTAATTCAAGGCAGGGGCGATGCTTAGTTGGGGCGGGAGGAGGCGGCCGACACCCCCCCCCCCCCCCCGGATTTTCGCGCAGAAGTTCCGATTATATAGTATTCGTATAGAAAATTTTGGAAATATAGGGTTCCCCCCCCCCCTCCCGAAACTAGTTACTTCCGACCCCCCGAACCTTCGGGTCAAGCTTCGCCACTGATTCAAAGTGTAGCTGAGTTGAATGGGACTGGGTCAATAAGGTAGCGGGTTAATAACGTTGTTGATCGTGTGGATGTGGACCGAGTTTAGAGGACTCTTATTTGCTTTGTAAATCAATAAAGATGAAATACATTTAGGTAAAATGTAGTCTTTAATGTGTTTTGTCTCTCAACTGCAACATAATATTAATCACGTGGTACTAGAAAAACCATGAAAGTTACACTAAAAGTCAAAACAACATTATATTACAATATTTTCTTGTATTTTTACTATCAAAGCTACTGAAGTCCACAAACTCCCAAAGTTTGAGACAGATGAAAAGGGTCAATGGATTTATTAAATTCTTGACCAAAAGAGGCAAATTACATAAGAATAGCAGGCAGGCGGGCAACAAGCTGCGCCGCCACCCCTTTCTGGATAGAGAACCCTAATCTAGAGAAAACAAATCCTCGCCCCTGGGGAGTCGAGAAGTTGCTGTGGACCACCCGCTGGACTCTCGTCAGAAACCTGATCGCTTCTGGTGCTAATGAGCCAAAAGTGTCAAAAGCCAAAGGGACAAAAGCATGTTGGTTATCCTCGCACGCTTTAGCGTGCTTAGAAGGGAAAGTTGTTTGTGTTACAGGAGCTTCTGGGTACATAGCGTCATGGCTCGTTAAGCTCTTGCTTGATCGTGGCTACACCGTTCATGCTACTGTCCGATCTCTCGGTCTCTCTCTCTCTCTTTCTTCTTTTGGATTTCAGTCTTTTGGATAATCCAACTTTTAATTCTATTAAAATACGTTGCAGATGATCCAAAAAAGACAGAACATCTGCTTGCTCTTGATGGAGCTAACGAAAGACTATCTTTGTTCGAAGCGAACTTGACTGCAGAAGGATCTTTTGATTCTGCAGTTAGTGGCTGTGTTTGCGTCTTTCATACAGCATCTCCTGTTATATTTTCGGTTGATGACCCACAGGTTTGTCAACCTTTCATTCTTTTGCTCTTCAAAATCTCTAAAAAAATTGTATAAATTCTTAAAATCATTTGCAGAAAGATAACGAGTTATATTTCGTTTTCCATCAGGCGCAATTGTTAGATCCTGCAGTTAAAGGGACACTTCATCATCATCATCATCATCATACTCAGTTAATCCCACCTATAGCAAAAGCTAAGGTAGGGTCTGAGGAGGGTAAGATGTAGACAGCCTTACCTCTACCCCGTGGGAATAGAGAGGCTGCTTCCAGTGAGACCCCCGGCTCAATGGTGGTTTTGTATCAAGCCTTAGACATAAGGCACATAACACTTAGCAATCGGGACAAACCCGACTGGTCATGTACCCCCTTGTCTTTTGGCTATCAACGCCACCACCTGATGCATGATTAACCGTCCGTCATTTTTAACGTTATTTTCACGAAATTAGTAAAATAACGCTAAAATTAGTGCAACTTTACTTTTGCCCCCCGAGGGCCACACATATATACATTATATGCGCACAGCCGTAAGGGACACTTAATGTTCTCAAAT
The DNA here is from genome assembly GCA_030844895.1 of Ambrosia x helenae. Taxonomy (NCBI): domain Eukaryota; kingdom Viridiplantae; phylum Streptophyta; class Magnoliopsida; order Asterales; family Asteraceae; genus Ambrosia; species Ambrosia x helenae. Next base: position 9,258,954 of record CM061223.1, read on the forward strand.
CAGTTTCAAAAGTTCAATCTGTCCAGAGAGTGGTGTTGACTTCTTCAATGGCTGCAGTAGTGGTTAACTCTAGACTTGCAGAGCATGGTGCTGTGATGGATGAAACCTGGTTTTCGGAACCATCACTTTGTGAGCAAAAACAGGTAAAAGTTTCATCTCAAATCAGCTTCAAAACGTAATAACTAATCGAAGTATTTATAAACTTCAGTTGTGGTATCATCTTTCAAAGACCCTGGCCGAGGATGCTGCGGTTAAGTTTGCGAAAGATAATGGTTTGGAGTTGGTGGCTATTAATCCTGGATTTGTGATCGGTCCGATTCTACAGCCAACTCTCAACACTACTTCTGAGGGCATTATGGACTTGATAAAAAACGGTAATTGTTTATTACAGCTAATGTTCATATGTGCAGGAATTAGGTTTTATGTTGTGCAAGTGGTAAGCTTTTGTTCATACCCAGGAAAAGAAGTGTTTCCGGATGGAATTAATAGACTTGTTGATGTGAGAGATGTTGCGGCTGCACATATTTTAGCTTTAGAGAACCCGGAAGCTAATGGTAGATACGTCATGGTTGGCAAAGTGGTTCGTTCTTCAGAGATCATGAAGATTGTAGATAAACTATACCCGGGTCTTGGCCTTTCTGAAAGGTAAACACATGGACAGCATGATCCAAGACGACGCGCTTCACATAGACTATGATTATAGAAATATAAATATATTAGATAAATATTCAAGCTGTTTTGCCTTCTATGGATTACTTTAATGTTGATAGGTATAAAGATGACGAGTGTGTAGAACCTATACCTTACAGTGTATCAAGGGCAAAGGCGGAAAGTCTAGGCTGTTTTGAATATAGAAATTCTGGATTGATTTGGTTTGATGATGGTGATTTGCGATTGAATTGAATGGAGGGAAAAGAGGAGGGAAGTTATTAGAAAGGAAGTTTAAGAAACTTATCTTTCAACACACTAATAAAATACAATGTTTGACCCATATATACATATGAACCGGCATGTATTAACCGGACGCGACCCTTGACCTTAACCAACATAACCCTTCGCTAATTATGTGACAACCATTCACATAAAGGGTAACTAGACTTAGGATAATAAACATAATAAATCCTAACATAAGTTCAAATAAAACATAACATATGTTTATAAATAAATGAATCAAGATTAACATCTAACAATCTCCCCCCTAATCTTGATTCTCCACTTGGCTTTTAGTCTTCACTTGATGAGGATCTTGAACGTTTCTTCGGGGGCAATGCCGAGTCTTCCCATTCGGCTCTCTTGTTCTCATAGTCCTCCATTGCTTCTTCATTGATCTCCACTACCAACTCTCTTCCTTTGTACTTGAGATGATACCACTCTAGCATCTCCAAATAACGAACATAAGTTTGCCTCAAATTCATTGTGATACCTTCCTTTGACACTAGGCTTGGCAAACCTCTTCCATATCCCATTGACATGGCCACTACCGTCCAATTTGCATCTCTTGTTACCTTCTCATAACCACCAAATACTTGCACCGTCTTGTAAAGATCCAACAAACATATTGGATAACCCGTCTCATCTCTTGGTGGGATTGGAGCCTTATTCTTCATTTGTAAGAATTCCTTCATAAACCAATTAACGGTTCTTTCAAACTCCAATTCAAACTTTCTTTTGTATCTCTCAACCGTACTAGTGATGTGAATCAAATCCATAAACACAACACAATCTTGCAATTCGGATCCTTCGGTTGGATACATCACCGACCTCTTTCCATAACACCTTCATATTGATCTTTGTTGATGGAAAAATCGTCAAAATGCTTAAAAATGGACGCTCTTTCTTTGTCTTCATTCGTTAATCCCTCCAACTTGTCGCTTTCAAACCTAACCCGCTTGCCTTGGGACTTTGAACCTCTCGCAAATTCTGAATTGGTTCGGCCGCTCGCTTCCCCTATGCTACGGCCCTCTTCCTTCTTTCTTTTATCACTTTGATCAAATGCGGGACACTTAAATGTGAAATGGTCATCCGATTCACATATGCGACATAGTATAATCCTTCTAAATTCTTGGATAATAGGCTTCTTGATGTAACAAACATCGCCTTCAAATTCTATTTCATATCCCTCTTGTGTCAATTTTTCAACACTTAATATATTCTTTCTAAGTGTGGGTATGTAGAACACATCTTGAATCTTGTGTTCTTTTCCACAACTTGCAACCGCAACACTACCCTTGCCACGAAAATATTCTTTCCTATAGCCTTTAGGGCAACCATCTATACCATATGAATTGTCTAGAACAATAAACAATCTCTTGGTGCCACACCCATGTTCTTGGCGTGTCAAACTAACAAACCACAAATCATCCCAACCCTTTTCATCACTACCCTTAACCATAAACTCGGTTTTACCAATTTTCTTAGGACAATTACGCCTATAATGAAAGGGTTCTTTGCACTTACTACAACACATTGTAGAGGGGTATTCGGCCATCTTTTCTTCTCTTCCTGTTTGCCGATTATACTCCATTTGCGCCTCTTTTTTCTTTGATTCGGTATCCCTCACGGACACACTACTACTTGATCCAATGTTAAACGAAGATAATTGCATATTGAGCGAGTCTCCTATGCTTTCTTGGTTCGCCTTCTTGGCCTTCCATCTATGATTCTCAAAATCATACACTAGACTAGGGATTAGCGGTCCACATCCATAACCGCCTTCTTTCCCCATCTTCTTGACTGCTTCGTTTCTCTCTACATCGAATATACCACAGGTCTTGATCGTTGGCTCTGATGCCATGTTTTGAATATAGAAATTCTGGATTGATTTGGTTTGATGATGGTGATTTGCGATTGAATTGAATGGAGGGAAAAGAGGAGGGAAGTTATTAGAAAGGAAGTTTAAGAAACTTATCTTTCAACACACTAATAAAATACAATGTTTGACCCATATATACATATGAACCGGCATGTATTAACCGGACGCGACCCTTGACCTTAACCAACATAACCCTTCGCTAATTATGTGACAACCATTCACATAAAGGGTAACTAGACTTAGGATAATAAACATAATAAATCCTAACATAAGTTCAAATAAAACATAACATATGTTTATAAATAAATGAATCAAGATTAACATCTAACATAGGCGTCAAGTTTACTCCGATGGAGGTAAGCATCAAGGATACTGTTGAAAGCCTCAAGGAGAAGAACTTGCTAAGCTTCTAGAACACCAGATGAAATGCATGCATGGGTTTGTTTGAAGACAGTTCGGTTATTGGCAAATTAATAAAGTTTGATAACGGGTTACGGGTCGTTGACCCGTTTGTAGTACTTTTTGTAAACTTACCAAGTTCTTTCTGAGCTTCTTGTAAAACAATAAATAATATTACTGACAATGAAAACATGTAATTGAGAACTGTATAGTGTTGATGCGCCTAATAATGAAAACCAACCCATAGGACACCTTGATATACACAAAGCTTTCTTTACCTTTTAACCCATCCATAGCTTCAGAACTCTATCCCGACCACCCGATGCTACTTTCTCTCCATCTGGACTCCAATCCACAGCAAAAACCTTTACAAATCGGAAGAAAAAAAACGATAGCAATTACTATCTTGTTGAAATGACCTTTATTCTTGTTAACATATCTTTAAGTAAAACAAAAAATTTTCTTTAAAAAAAAAAAAAAAAAAAAAACCTCATCTGCATGACCAGGAAGGTCTTGCTTCAATTTCTGTGTCCTCACATCCCAAACCTAGAAAAAAAAAAACATGTTTAAGATCATAACTTAAAACAGTAATTATAAAGTTATAAAATTAATCTGGATTATTTAACCAGTTACAAACAGAATTAATTTTATTTTTACCTTCAAAGTAGAGTCCTTGCTACCACTCAAGAGAAGCCTGCTGTCAGCAGACCAGCTGCACAAAACCATACAACACTTGAGAAAGAGAAGTATTAATATTATTTCTGTACAAATGCCCATAAAGAAAATCAAACCTTATCTGATAAACAGGCCCCACATGACCACGAAAGGCGGCAACAAACTTCCCAGTAATTCCATTCCATAACTTGACAGATTTGTCAAACGAAGCACTTGCAATCCATTGTCCATCAGGAGAAAAGTAAACATGATTTACCAGCTGTAAAAAGCATAAAGATTCAAGCGGCCATGTAAACTTCAAGATAGATTTTAATTTGAATTGAAGCAGTACCTGTTGGTGACCTGTCATTCGGGTTTTTGGTTGCTTGCTGACAGAAGGTTCCCAGAGAAACATAGTGAAATCATCACTACCTGAAACTAACCTTTCAGGAGCATTGCCCTTCATTTTGTTGTATCTTTCTAAAGCCACCTGTCGTAATAACAAAATACATCTTAATATCTACGTTCGCTTTTCAAAGAAAATTGACATTTACAAAATGAAAAGTTACCGTCTTCATTTCTTCTGGAGATGAATATTGTTTACGCGTATGATCAAAGGCACCGGTCCGAAGAACGTACTCTGTGCTTAATGCTAGAGAATTCACCCAATGCCCATGACCCTGTATTTCAAAATATGATTTAGTAATTGGCAATAAAATTTTGATATCCATATTAAAGCGTATGCAGGTACTAAAAGATAGCAATGAATATACCTTCAATTCACGAATCAACTTTCCGTGAGTAGTTTCCCATACTTTAATCGTACAGTCTTGAGATCTGTAGTTTCCATGTATTGTACATATAATAGTGTGGATATTATTAATTCATTTATGGGACCAAACACACGGAAGTAACGAACAATAAAACTATAGCTTTGAATAAAATATACCCTGTATATATGAATCCATCTCCACTCCATTTTACACAAGTTACTGCAAGAGTGTGGCCACTAAGACATATAACGCTTTTCCTTAATGTAACATCCCATATCCGTGCATCGCCATCTTTGCTAGAGGTGACAAAGCGACGGCATGGCGAGCTAAGGTGTACCGGTTCCCAGGATATACCGGTTATCCATTTTTTGTGACCCTGAAATTTGTAAAGTTTACAAATCAGTCCCCGGCTTTTTTTTTCAATGGACAAAAAGACATAAGGAAACACATGAAAAATTATTTTAAGAATGTGTATGGCTGCAAAGAATAGCAAATTAAAATTCTTATTTGATTAATGTCATATAAACCAAAAAGTCAAGCACATCAAAATTCAAAACAAATTTTAAAAATAAACCGGATTCTTTTCGAATTAGTTATAGATAGCTACAAGTATCTTACAGTGAGCGGATTGCCAGATGGTTTTCCGGTCAGTGGGTTCCAGCATTGAAGTTCTCCGGACTTGCTTCCACTAACGAGATGCTTACCATCTGGTGACCATGCAATACAGAGAACCCAATTCTTGTGCCCTAAACAAAAATAAAAAACGAGAACAAATAATCGTGCATTATTAGTACATATTTGTATTCAAGTTTCCAGCTTACGTTAACAACGACTGCAGGGCTTTCTAAAAAACACAACAAACTGTTTAAATTAGGTTTGCAGTTCTTTTGAGCAATAGTAAACATATTTATGAATTATGATGGTCTCTTACCTGTACAAGTGAACAGGGGTGTTTGGGTATTCAAGTCCCATAGCCGGACAGTTGTGTCACCTGAACCGCTAGCCAACTGTTGTCCATCAGGACTAAAAGCGACTGAAAGCACAGCCTCTTCGTGACCTACAAAAACAAAATTACAACAAATATACTTTTAATTACATAAAACAAAATGATACTAAAGAAATCCACGAAATATAAAAAGCATACCAGCAATTGTAGAAGAACAGCGCTTAACTGGACGGATACGAAACACTGCCTGCGGTTGATACACAATCGTAACTACCTTCTCCACAGAAACTGAAACAAAGCCGAAATGATCATTAAATAATTTAGCAGCCATTTAATATAACAAATAAAATTCATGACAAAACTATACTTCTATCTACCTTTGTTTTTCTGTAAATAATCTCCCAATTGTAAAACAAGCTCGTGATCGGATATATAAAAGGCGTAAGGTAGCTTTTCCTCCTGAAAGAAGCAAACTTTAACAATCTTTATTCATAATCTTGGAAGTCAAAATAATACAATCTACAGGAAATCACAATTAACTATCATTTAACATTTTAACTAATCTTTAATTAATCACTACTTACACAAACTGATTGCTTAAAACCAATTATTCCCTCTATCCCAAAATAAAAATCCAATCTTTTTTATCCAAGATTATTCATCAAGATTTCCCCTTCATCCTAAAAACACAAATAAAAATCCAATCTTTTATAACCAAGATTATTGATCAAGATTTGCCTTTGATCATAAGAACATAAAGGGTAGGTGGTTGGAGTTTATTACATTATTGAGGAGCTTGTTGACCATCTGTTGAAGCTCCTTAGGGCCAACTGTTTGAGGGAGATACATGGAAGCACCAAGTGGGGTTCCTTCAGGGTCTGATAACTGACACATGACATTGTTATTCACCTCTCTTGATCCTTCCACCTCCATTTTTGTGGGTTTTGGAAACTGATTGAAATGGGGGAGGTGAGGGAGAAGAAGGGTAAGGGTCTGTTTTTAGGGTTTTGACCAGGGTTTAACCGTTATTGTTGTTTCTCAAAGGTTTGGTAATTGTGCACGGCTGGTGAAATTTGAAGCCCTTGGCCATTTTTTGACAAGTGGTATGCGGCCTTGAAAGGGCTTAAATTTTACAAGAGATAAGAGATATAGTGCTGTGACTCCAACAGATTTTGGCCATATTCCGTTCCGTTTCTTCAATTCGTGGTTGGCATTACCGGGGTTTATTGATTATGTACAGGGGTTATGTGCCGGTTTTTCGTTTGATGGGCCTGCTGACTTGGCTGTTATCACCAAGTTGAAGTTTCTCAAGAACAAAATCAAGGGGTGGGTTGGACAGGAAAGAGCGAACCAGTGTGGTCAGTATGAGCTTAATCGGAAGGAGGTGGAAAGACTCGATCTATTGGCAGAAAGTAGAGCTTTGTCGTCTTATGAAGTTGACTTGCGGTCATCTGCTAAGGCGTTTATTTTAGATTTCGATAAGCGCAAGCATATGGACCTCAAACAGAAGGCCAGGGTTAGATGGGCAGTTGAGGGTGATGAAAACTCCAGTTTTTTCCATGGGGTCATAAATTCTAATGTGGCGAATAAACGGATACATGGTTTGATGGTGGATGGTAACTGGGTGACGAATCCGCCTTTCATTAAGGATAGGGCTTATGTTTTTTTCGAGGAGAAATTTCGCGAGCCTATGCCGGTTAGACCTAAGATTGTGTGTCCCGACTTGAAGAAGGTCTCGGATAGTGAAGCGGATGCTCTGTGTCGACCGTTTTCACTATGTGAGATCAAGTAGGCGGTGTGGGATTGTGATGGGGATAAGGCCCCCGGACCGGACGGGTTCAATTTCAAATTTCTTAAGAGATGTTGGTCAGGATTGCAAGACGATTTTATCCGATTATTTCAGGAGTTCTTTGAGGAGGGGACGTTGGGGACGGGGAGTACCCCGTCTTTTATCGCTCTAATTCCGAAAAAGACCGATCCGGTGGGGTTTGGTGACTATAGGCCTATCAGTCTGGTAGGTTGTGTTAATAAGGTGCTCTCAAAAGTTCTTGTGGCGAGGCTTAAGCCGATTATTGGGAAGTTAATTTCCCCTGAGCAATCAGCGTTCCTAACCGGTAGGAATATTACGGATGGCCCTCTTATGTTGAATGAGATAGTGGGGTGGATGAGGAAGATGAAACGCCAAGGCATGATCTTCAAGGTGGATATTGAAAAGGCTTATGACTCAGTTAATTGGGACTTCTTGGAATCTATAATGCTGCAAATGAACTTCCCATCCAAATGGTGCAAGTGGGTGATGGCAATAGTGAGGTCGGCGCGAGCCTCGGTTCTAGTCAACGGGTCCCCTACAAATGAGTTTGTATGTAGCCGTGGACTTAGACAGGGTGATCCATTGTCACCGTTTTTGTTCCTTATCGCCATGGAGGCTCTGTCTGGGGTCATGCGTAAGGCCACGGAGGTGGGGCTCTTTAGAGGTTTGTCATGTGGGTCGGGTGGGTTACTGTTATCTCATCTCCTTTATGCGGATGATGTGGTTTTCTTGGGGAATGGTCGTTTGCAAATGTTCAGAATTTGAAGCGAATTCTGAGGTGTTTTTACATGGTGTCCGGCCTAAAGGTCAATCTTGGCAAGTGTAGTGTATATGGTGTGGGGGTGGATTCCCATGAGACCCAACTTGTGGCCAACGTTTTAATGTGCAAAGCTGGTTCGTTTCCGTTCACGTATCTTGGGCTCCAAGTTGGGGCTAATATGAACCTTATCAAGAATTGGAAACCCATTGTGGATTCCTTTAGGAATAAATTGTCGTTATGGAAGGCAAAGACCCTATCCTATGGTGGGCGGGTGGTTTTACTTAAGTCTGTTCTTAACGCATTACCAACGTATTATTTTTCTATCTTTAGAGCGCCTGCTAAGGTGATAGAGGAGCTTGATAAATTGAGGCGAATATTTTTTTGGGGTGGTTCGGAAGAAAAAGCCAAAATGAATTGGGTTGCAAGGGTTAGTGCCCCGGTTGAATATGGTGGTCTTGGTTTCGGCTCTCTTCAAGATGCAAACTTGTCTATGTTAACTAAGTGGTGGTGGCGTTTCAAAGTCGACTCTTCCGCGCTTTGGAGAAAAGTCATTTGGGCTATTCATAGCTCGTCTAGGGATTGGAATCCGATTCCGGCTAAAATGTCGGTTCCCGGTCCTTGGAAACAGGTCCATTCAGCTATGCAAATGGTTAAAAGGCTCGGGGTGGATGTGGGTTGGGCGATACATGGGGTATTGGGTGATGGGTTGGGTATTCTTTTCTGGTTGGACTACTGGCTCACGGATCGGCCTCTGGCCATCGTGTTTCCGGCTTTGTTCGCTCTTGAAAAGGATAAATTTGCATCTGTCGCTGACCGTGTTTTGCAGAGGAGTTCTGGGTGGGGTTGGGACTGGAAACGGACATCGTATTCTGCAGCAGAGTTGGCTGAATTGGCTGTTCTGCAGTCCAGCTTTGGCGTCCCTTTTCTGCAGCCGTTTCCCGATCAATGGGAGTGGTCTTTGGGCTGCAGTAAGGTGTATGCTGCGGCTGATTTCAGACGCCTTCTGCAGTTTTTCAGGTTTGAGCAGGTGGCTTTCGTAATGGAGAGAAATTCTTGGGTCCCAAGGAAGGCGATCATACTAGCTTGGAGGGTGGAGTTGGATAGATTACCGTCTAAGTGCGCTCTTGCCCGAAGACATGTTCCTGTCACATCGGACCTTTGCCTCTTCTGTGGTGACTTCGCTGAAACAACGGATCATATTTTCGTATCGTGTGCGTTCTCTCAATCGATTTGGATGCTGGTGGCGCAATGGTGTAAAGTTAGTGCTCCTGTCATATTTCATTTCAAGGATTTGCTCGAGCTTCATATGCATATTGGTGGTTCGCCGAAAAAAAAGAAGGCCTTCTACGCGGTGGTCCTTACGGCAATTTGGTGTATATGGAAACATAGAAACGAAGCGGTGTTTGAACAAAAGCAAGTGTCTCTTAATAAAGTCTTGGGGGATATTAAGTCGTTAAGTCTTCATTGGGTAAAGGCTAGAGCCGGTCAAGCGTCCTTAAACTGGGATGTTTGGTGTAATTTTAACGTTTCTAGCATAGGTTGGTGATTTTGTGATGTTCTTGTGTATGATCCTTATGGTTTGTATGGTGTATCGCTAGTATCCCGCTAGCTTGGTGAAATAAGATTTGTTGATCGTTCAAAAAAAAAAGATATAGTGGTGTGGTGTGTATAAAGATATTAAGTTTGAATTAAAAAAAAAAAGAGTGGTTGTTAAGGAGAGGGGGGGGGTTAATTGGTTGAGATTTGCCTCTTCCCCGTGAAATATTTCACGCCTTCTCTTCCTGACAAATTTTAGTGCCCTTTAACAAGGAGGAGGCGGTGTTGGGGCTGCTAATGGGGCGCTAAAATGCCCATTTCATGCCCTTCCACTCACCACTACGGTATTTTTCGTGTCGCGCCTACTCACACTCTCAAACGATTTTTGCCGTTTTACGATCTCTGAAACGATTTTTGCCGTTTTAAATCTTGTTTTTATGCTAGCTAACCTTGTGTGTTGTTTCCATAATAGGTGTGGGGTATAACGGACTTCCGGATGAATGATCAAGCTATCGAATGAATCGAACAAACCAAGATGTGGTCACCCTTTTTGTTAACTACTCGAAATTTATGTCTTCCGCTATACTCAACTTGAACCTAGATGTTTTGTGAACTACTCAAAATCGTCTTCTTAATATGTCTATAGAAGCGGAAGTTTTGCCATTTAAAGTTTAGTTTAGTAAACAAATCAATAAATCGCGGGTATTTACCCTCTTTTTAAGGCCTTTGAACTATAATTTCGGGAGAGGGTCTTACAGGAAGTTTTTAATTTCTATATAAAACGGTTCACAAAAGATTTACCTTCTTGACCACATGTTATTTGCTAACAATTTAAGGAAGCTGGTCGCGAGTGACAATGAGGTTTTAACATAACCATTCACCATTTCGGAGATCAAAGTGGCAGTCTTTGCGTGCGAGGATAATGAGCTCTGCGACCCGATGGGTTTAATTTTTGTTTTATCAAGCATTCCTGGCACCTCTTCAAGCAAGACTTTGTGTGTCTCCTAAATTTGAGGAATACAGATCATGTTACAATTGTGGGGAACGTGGACATTTGGTTATTGCATGCCCAAAATTGTGACGCATAAGGATCAAAGTTGATGAAACTCCACGTCCAAGCAAGACAAAGCAGCATGTTTTTCCAAAATCTTTGTAAACAACAATAGGGGAAACAGTATGTGTTTGATAACAGAAACAAAATTGTTATGGACCAATGTAGGGGCGATGGTAGGGTTGCCAAGGTAAAGGGGATTTCAAAGGCCAATGCAGTGACTAAGCCAGTGGCAAAGCCGGCAGATAAGCCTCAGGTTGTTCTCAAACCTGGATCACCAGACATTAAATTTGTTGTGATTCCAAAGATTGATCCACAAAAGTTTTCACAACAAAACCAGAAAATCCCTAAGGAAAAATCTAAAAACAAACCAAAGAAGAAACTGAAACATATTTGGAGACCCAAATCACCAACTCAACCAGGAGAAGCATCAACTTCCAAACCAGGCCCATCAAAAGCAACTCCAACACCAAATGAAAGTTGGGTTGATTTTCCAACAATGGATGACCTCAGCCGACCCAAGGTCGTTACGGCTTAGGTCCCTCTTAGCCACTACTATTTTAAATTGTTGTGCAGGGAGCTCTAGAAGGACCTATGAGCAATATTTAGATTGTTGATAGTGGATCTTCTGAGCACATGACGGGTGACTAATCCCTTCTATTTGACATTAAGAATATCAATGAGGGATATGTTGTTTTCCCTGATAATAAGAGAGGTTATATCACTAAAGAAGGTAGCATGAGTAATTGGATGGTCAGTTTTTATAAGATAAGGTACGTAAAACAAATAGACCACATTGCTGAGTGTTTCACAAATATGTGACAGGAAGTTTACAATTTTCTTCAATGACAATGCATGCTTTATTCTGAAATTGGGATTTTCAATACCTAAAGAGTGGATCATAATTTCAGCTTCGAGGGCTAATAATTTGTATGTACTTGATATGAGTTAGACAATCACAACAAAGGGACATGCCATTTTTTTTTGTCAAATGCTACAAAAAAGGAATCCATTTGTAGCACATGCATGTGTCATGTACACTTAAGGAAGATAAATCACTTAGTGAGGAACAACTTGGTGGGGGTGTCTCATTAAAGAATTTCCATTTAAACGACGTTTGTATCTCATGTAAGAAAGGAAAACAAAAGAGGAAATCTTACAAACCTAAAAAGATTAATTCTCTAAGTGTTCCGTTAGAAAGATTGCATATGGATCTCTTCGGCACTATCAACCGCAAAAGTTTGTGTGGAGATCTCCACTGTTTGGTCGTAACAGATAACTATACAAGATTTTCTTGGGTGATGTGTAACACACATGATGTGTTTGCAACACAAAAGTGAGACTTTCAACAACTTAAAGTTGTTGTTCGCTAAAATTAAATCGTTATACAATATGAAGATCCGTCGGATCTGAAGTGACAATGGAAGAAAATTCAAAAACCAAGATATGGAGGAACTATGTCAAGAAAAGGGAATTCATCACGTGTTAGTGCACCGTATACTACCAGTTTTCTTATGGAATGAGGCGGTTCATTGTGCTTGTTACACGCTAAATCGTGTTCTGATGGTAAAGAAGCATGGTAAGCAAAGTTATGAGTTGTTGAACCATTGAAAGCCGAATCTAGAGTTTCTTGAACCATTCGGGGCTCCCTGTACCAAGATCTAGCCTAATGAAAAATTTGGAGCAAAGACAGAAGAAGGTTTCTTTGTGGATACAACACTCCCAACAAAAAAGTGTGGAACAAACGTACCGGCAAGATAGAAGAGTGGTTGAATGTCAATGACAAGCATTATACTATCAATGCTCCTCGTATAGGCCTCGATTAGCTGTTTGATTACAAAAGCTTATTTGTTTCATTCAATATAGATTATGTGGTTAAGGAAGTTGTTGCTAAATTGTATTATGTATGTGACAACGTTGTTAGCTCACAATTAGTAATTCTGATCATTGTAATTATTACAACAACACCTAACACCACATTGCCCTCTAATGTTGCCCCATGTAACCAAGCATAGAAGAAGATGAGGTGTTTCAGGAAGCTTCGGAAGATATCTAGGATTCTTCATCTGATGCGGGATTAGTGGAATCAAGTGAAGTCATATCAAATTTTCCAGTTGTTAACAACAATTCTTTTGTTACAAGTCTAATTCAGGCGACCAATGTTAATCAACTAGGTCCATCTTCTTCGAATACTCATGGAATCGATCTGAGGACTAATCTAAGTCAGTTCAACATGAATTAGATTGATAATTTAGAAAAACATAAATTTGCAATCAGATATCATAGTGTCGACACAGCCGAAATCTCAAATTCATAGCACTCACTTGATGCAAAATGTGATTGGGGATCATGCTAGTCAAGTTATGTCACACCCCAAGAAAATCGGTTGTGTCGAGTTGGCAGTAGGTGCCGAGGTGTGAATTGGTGAAGGGTCGGTTTGGGAGTTTGTGGGGGTTGGGTTGTTGGTGTCAGGAGGGTGGATGAGGTGAGAGGTGGGTTGATTGGGGAAGGGGTTTGGGCTTGTGTAGTTTGGGCCGTGGAAGGATGTGGATTAGGAATAGAGGAGTGGGATGGTGGGATTGAGTCGGAGAGGTAGGGACAAACGAAGATGGAGCCGAGTGTGTTGAGTTGTTTGGGTGGGTGGGTTGGGCCGTAGGAAATGAAACATTGGGCCACAAATGGGATGGAGGTGGGTCTGTGAAAAAGGGAATTTTGACTCGTTAAAGAGGACGTGCTAGGATATGGTGATGACTTTGGATTGAATGTTGTAGCATTTGTAGCCACGGTGAGAGGTGGGATATCTAATGAATACGCATGGATATGAACGGTATTCAAGTTTGTGGATGGTGGTGGATGGTTTTAAAGGGTAGCAAAGGCAACTGAATGCGCGTAAGTGATTGTATGTCGGTATTTGGTGATAAATGAGTTGAGTTGGGGTTTTAAATTGGTGTATTTTGGAGGGAGTGATGTTTATTAAATTAGTGGATGTGTCAAGGGCATAGAGCCAAAAATTGGCAAGGATAGAGGACTGGGCAAGAATGGTCCGAATGATGTTATTAATGGAGCGGATTTTGCGTTCCGCTTTTCCATTTTGGGAAGAGATGTAGGGGCATGAAATGCGGAAAAGTATGCCATGTTTATCAAAAAATTGTTTAAATGACGTGTGAACATATTCTTTTCTGTTGTCACATTGAAAGGTTTTAATGTTATTGGGTGTGGACAAGTTTGGTAAAAGTTTCAAAAATGGCAAAGACTTATGATTTGTTTGATATAGGTAAGGTCCATAAGAAGTTTGTATAATCATCTAAAAATAAAACTAATAACGGTGCCCTCCCGAGCTTAAAACTGGGGAGGTCCAAACATCATTGTGCAATGTGCACAATGTCAAATGGTTGCAAAGTAATATTATTAGATGAATAAAAGGGGAGCCTGGTGGTCTTGCCAAACACGCAAGGTTCACAAACATTCTTATTTAAAGTCTTAAAAACAATATAATTAGAATTTTTCAAAGACTGAAGTAAAGTCGGGCCAAGGTGGCCAAGCCGTTGATGCCATAGACCGGAGGACTGAGCAACAGTGGTGGAGGTTAAAAAACAGTGGGAGTCCTTGGAGAAGGTGTAAAGATCACCGCTGCTGTCGCACCGGATTATAGGAATCTGGGTCTTATAGTCCTTCACAAGAAAACCAAACGAGTCAAATTCCACATATACAGAATTATCTCTAGTGAATTGACGCACTAAAATTAGTTATCAAATAAGGTTGGGGGCATAAAGGACACGGTTTGAGACAAAGGGAGGGTATGGTGGGGGAAAGGTTTGTGGTCCATGTCCATGTACCGGGATGTTTTTGCCATCACCAACAATAATATTTTCATTCACACAATTATTAAAAATAGTACCAGAGTTACGTGAATTGGGATCCATGCTGATTGTTGCGCCCGTGTCCATGATGCTATGTTGATAATTTGGTGGGTGTAAAGACATGGTGTAAAGTGCCTGTTGAATGTCGGTTGGTGAATAAGTCGCCCGGTGGCCCTGATGAGGGCGCGGCCCTAAGATCCCTTGACCCGAGTTATGGTTTGGCGACGGGATAGTGGTAGGATAGGGGCATGGAGGTGGGGCGGATGGGGACCATTGGTACCATGGGGTGCGGTGGAGCTGTTAGTAGGTGTGTTTGGGATGGTCTATGTGTAAGTGGTTGGGGATGTCCTTGCGCCATACGGCTGTTCGCGGCCACGACCCCGTGACCGGCCTCTGTCGTGTGAAGTGGTGAAGGTGGGATTGGTTGGGTTGTTGGGTGTTGGGGTGTTTTGTTGAGGAGGTTTAGTAGTGGTGGTGGTTAGGGCTTGGTTTGAAAGGTTGGCGGCATATAAGGCTTTTACCACCTTTTGAGTTTCTATCATGCACAGTCGTGAACGTGCTTCATAGAAAGATGGGGTAGGGTCTTTCTATTGTAGGATGGTAGAGATGCCTTTGTACTGGTCTGTGAGACCAGCAAGAAGGTGAGGACCAGGCGTTTGTTATCTAAGGGTGCACCGACATTGGCAAGTTAACCAACAAGGGTCTTAATGGCTTGGCAATATGCAAACATATTAGGAAAACAATCTAAACGGGTGTTAGCAAATTTCTGGATGAGGTATTTGGAACGGAAATTCTTGTTGTCATGGAAGAGCCCTTCAAGGGTCGACCATGCATTATATGCAGACATGTTAGGGACAACGATGGTATTGAGAAGATCATTGGAAATAGTCCCGTAAATCTATTACAAAACAATGGCATCGTGTCTATCCTAAAGATCATCAGTGGGTTTGGGCGTTTTATCTTTGTCCGCATATGAGGAGGACGCGGCGGGAGTAGTGGTTCGGGGAGAGAGGTGGTCAATAATTTGAAAGTTGAAACACACGACAGTGGGTACGAAAGAGTTCGGACCACAGTGCGTACTGGCTGAATTTGGCTTCAAGGAGGATGGGAATAAAGTTTTTAATATTTGATATTGTGACTGCGGGGTGAATCTTATCGGCCATGGGATACAGAAGAGAGTAGTACAAAGCAGGGAATGATTAAGGTTATAGGAAGCAAAGTGAGAGAACCGGAGGAGAAGTATGGCATAAGGGTGGTGCAGCGACGGAAGGAGGACATACGTCGGCAGAAGGCAACGACGGCTGTGGTGGGGAGTTAAGGTAAATCTCTTGATACTGTATTAAAAGAGATTATTATCAAGCTTATCTCCTCAATTCTCATTAACCAGTGTAAATAATATAAAGGGAGATCAGTTAGGATCTCATACATCTATTATATAATTGAAAGCAACATATCATATGTGGCATTTAAAGAGGGCACCACCCCCCTTGAGTTTGCCATGTGGCGTGCCTATGTGGCATTAAATGATTTTAGGAAAAAAAAATTAAAAACAAAATTTGATTTTTCTCTCGCATGTTTACTCCAATAATTTTTAAACGTTAATATCTTTTATATACGAGATTTTTTAAAGAAAAAATAACATCAAATTAACGAGCGTTTTATTATCTTTCCAACGAGTACCATAGTGCTATATAAAAAAACAGAGAAAAAAACGACAACTTTTTATGGGGTTTTGTTCATACAGGAACAAAACACAAAGTGTTCAGGTAATTAATTAATCATGTATAGGTAAGTCACTAATTATGTTCAAATCAGTAAATATGAATTCTATTTTCAACATGTGTTAGCATTGGAGTTGTACATTATTTTCATATGTAAAATTGATATGTCATATTAGATTTCTCAACCCCGGGACATTCCTGGGGTATAATCTAGTAAGGAAATACAATAATCATAATAACTACACATTAACGCTATAATATTATCTCCTCAAATATCATTAACCGGTATAATAATACAAAAGGGAGATCAATTATGATCTCGTATATAAGGAAATACAATAATCATAATAATTAGACATTAACTCTATAATATTCTATTATTCTACGTTTCAAATTGTCAAATTTGCTTTAATTGTTCAAAATGCCGAACATCCACAATATAAAGTTACAATACTGGTCACAATTTATAAACTAACATTCTCTAATCTCTCAACATTTTCATTCAAAATTCAAATCATCATCCATTCATTCAACCATATTACAAGTAAACCACTACGTGATTAATGCCATAAACCCTACTTCCAGTTCGATATTTCTAAATTACGATGGAGAAGACGACTATTCTATTGATATCTCTCCTTTTCTTTTCAAGCTTTTTATGTCAAAGCCATGCATACCACAAACAAACACAGGCTCTTAACAATCTTTATCGTACCAAATGGTCAAGTGATTCCTCCATTGACACTAGCCATTTCATGGCCCCTGAACTTGTGAAGATAGATTGTGTTCTTCCTCAAGAAGGTCTCAAAGAGAAAGATAAAATAGTCAAATTGCCTGGTCAACCGTTCGTCAGGTTCGATCAGTATGGTGGGTATGTTACGGTGAGTGAATCCGAGGGTCGGGCTTTTTATTATTACTTTGTTGAGGCTGAGAAGTCGAAAGAATCTTTACCACTCCTTCTTTGGCTCAATGGAGGTACATAACCCTAATCCGTGATAGTCATTTATATATTTTGTAGTGTTGGGTGTAACTTTACTTCATGTAAAACCTTAGTGATAGCATATGTTTCTTATTGTAACCTCTTGAAGACCACTTGATAAGCACCTGCTGCTATCTTCTATGTATATTTCTCGTTCTGGCTTGTGTGTTTTCTGGTAACAGGTTCACATCGTTAAAAAAAGGAGTAATGGATTTAAATAATCCAAACTATTGGCCATTGGTCGTTGACAGTCCTAACTACGAAAATATGCACCTGGCAGTCCAACCTTTCATCATTTTTTTCCTACAACGGTCCCGATTAGTCAGTTGGCTAACGTCATTAGTTATGTGCTGATGTGGCATTCACACGTGTCAAAAATGATCCTACGTGGCAATTGATGTGGCATCTGAAGTTTAAAAAAATAATTATATACAGTTAAGTTAGGCTTTGGTAATGGTGGTGAAACTAGGCTTTATAAATGATATAGGAATCACAAGTTCATAAGGGCCCTAATTTTATTACCTGCTTTGTTCCCTAAAAGCTTGAGTCAATCTTGTTCTTATATAGTTTTGGATGAACTAATTGTTTTTACAGGGCCAGGTTGTTCTTCACTTGCTTATGGAGCCATGCAGGAGCTTGGGCCATTCCGAGTCAATAGTGATGGGAAAACTCTTCACAGAAATAAATTCGCATGGAATCATGGTATCACATTCAAAAAATCAAAGCTTTATTTTCATACATGCATTAATTTTAACTTTTGAAACGTTGATCCAGCGGCAAATGTTTTGTTTGTGGAGTCACCGGCTGGCGTAGGGTTTTCATATTCGAACATATCCTCTTATTACAACAACTCATGTGGTGACAAATCAACCGCCGAAGATAATTATGTGTTCTTGTTGAATTGGCTGGAGCGGTTTCCAGAGTACAAAAAGAGAGATTTTTATATCTCTGGAGAAAGCTATGCAGGACATTATGTGCCTCAGCTTGCACACACCATTCTACATCACAACAAGATGGCTAACAAAACTCTAATCAATCTTAAAGGGATCCTTGTAAGTTGAACTATATACATTTTGACAATTTAATATTGTTCATGTGAGATGGTGGATTCAATTTTTTTGGTGAGTGGGGCAAAAAACAATGGCTCAAAATAAGTCGGATCAAAATGAGTTAAATAATTTGTACTTATTTGCATATTAAATTTGTTATTTTCTAAGTAATATTGTAAAACTATTGATCATGCTTGTATACTTATTCATATGATGGCTGTGTAAAAGAATCCATACTTAATTACATTTTCATATGATAAAACATGTATGGGTAATGAGTGCGATGTTTTTTTACAACTTATGCTAGTTAATGAAATTAAAAACAATTATATATACCCCGTTTGGTACAACTTTTAGGCTAGAAGTTATAGTTATACCAAACGGGATATATATAATTGTTTAATTATTATGGGTATGGCTAGAAGCCATACCCATAATATACAACCATACTGTCCTGGTATCTAAAATTTAATACTCTAATACCCTACTTTGGATTCTATGATTATAGGAGAGTTCATTTGTTTTATAGCTTAACTTTTCTTGTATTGATTAACTTGATAATTTGTCCTGCATTTGATATATACAGATTGGGAACGCAGTGATCAATGATGCGACTGATACCTTAGGGATGTATGATCATTTTCATACGCATGCTTTAATATCGGATGAAACAAGTGACCAGATTCATAAACTTTGTGACTTTAATGCTACCGAACAGACAGATGAGTGCAAGAAAGTGACTGATGTGGCGGATCGTGTGTTTGATTATAAGATTGATATCTACAACATCTACGCCCTTTATGCTTGAACGATAATCTTACTTTCTTGCCCAAGCATATGGTATGTCTTTTTAAGCAGATATGTAATGTTAAATACATAAGAATGTGGAAAGCTAAGCACATAATTTGTTTTCGTTTTGGTGCAAATAGTCGGATGCCATCGATCCATGCAGTGATTCCTACACATATGCGTATATGAATCGTGAAGATGTGCAAGTGGCTATGCATGCTAATGTTACAAAACTTGATCATGATTGGGAACCATGCAGGTAAATTTGCAAGTATGTATCTTATTATATCTATTGGCATGAGGCTATAATATTGAAAAACATATGCAGTGATATCATCAAACATTGGCACGACAGTGCTTCGACGATTATCCCTCTCCTCAGGGAATTTATGGAGAATAACCTACGCGTCTGGGTATTTAGGTAAGTTCATAGAAATTTAAACTTGGATAGATCTTTTAGAAGATGATCGTTTTCAATTAAGCGATTTAGCAAAATTACAAATTTCGTAATTTTGTTTTTTTTTTGTTTGTACGGCAGTGGTGATACTGATGGACGAGTACCAGTCACGTCGACCAGGTACTCAATTAATTTGATGAAGCTGCCTATAAAGGCTCAATGGCATCCGTGGCTCTATCAGGGGGAGGTATATATATAACTTATGAATATTGTTAAAGTTGTCTTATTTAATATACATTACTGATTACACTCTACTATAAAGTATAAATTAGATCAATTCAAAAGGTTGTGACTGAATTTAATAAACTTGATGAAAACTTTAGATGTGTGGATTTGAACAAGTGTATGAAGGAGAGCTAACATTCGCCACAGTTCTTGGGGCGGGCCACATGGTGCCAGGCAATAAAGGGAAGATATCACTTGCACTCGTTACACATTTCTTGACAGGAGAACGTCTTGATGATTCGAGCAATTGATTATAGGTTCATTCGGAATTTATTTGATGTTCTAGGTTTTGAATTGTTGATTTGCTTCTGATTGTGAAAGTGAATGAACATGGTCTTTAAGCTAAAGATAGGTTGGGTTATTTTATGGAGTGGAAAGTTATCATGTCGTTACAGTTTCAATAAATCTGGTTCTATATTTGTTAAGGGTGAATGGGATGGTCATCACACACAATCACACTCAATCTTATTATGCCACCTCATTCTATCACAACATTGTTTTTACTTTAAATTACAAATAAAATACGTTAACTAAAAAATTACAAAAAATACTTATAATAAAATTGAATTAATAAAATTAAGTGGTGGGTGCGACTCCTCGAACCTGATATCTAAGCTACCAACGTGTTCTGTTAGATAATATATATCCAAGTTGAAAGTGGGTTTGTTCATTCTTCAACTCCAAAAGAATATCATCGCTAACGGTTGCCGGTGTCGGAGGGTCCATAACGTAATATGGTGATATTGCACGCTTCTCTTCCTTTATGATCATGTTGTGCAACATGATACACGCGCACACAACACTTCTTATTTTCGTTTGATCAGCCAAACGCGACGGGCGATCTATTATGTGACATTTACTTTTCAATACACTAAACGCTCGTTCACCGTCTTTTCTTACAGATTCTTGTAGCTTCTTAAATAATATTTCTTTTTTGATTGTCAGAAACGAATAAGCTTTAGAAAAACTGATCAAGCAGGATAGATGTCATCAACAAGATAGAACCCACGTCTATATTGTCTCCCGTTCACCGTAAACAAACACGTTCGGGCGGTTCCTTGTATCTTTGTATCGAATAGAGGTGACTAATGTAGAACGCTGACGTCGTTGTTTGAACCTGGGGGACCAAAGTACGCATGCCAAATCCATAAGTCGTTCGACGCAACGGCTTCGAGCATGATCGTCGGTTTTTTATGGTCGCCTCTCATAAACTGGTCTCGCAAAGCCGTCAGACAACTTCTCCATTCGACGTGCGTACAGTCAATGCTACCGACCATCCCGGGAAAATGTCATCTAGCTTCATGTGCGACATACACACGTTTTATGTCGTGTCTAATCGGTCTTTGTAGATACTCTTTACCATATAAATAAATAATAGCATTGCAAAAATACTGAAGAGACTCGCTTAAAATTCTACTTGATATATTTAAATATTCATCAAATTCGTCAGGAATGTTACCGGTTGCAAGTTGACGAAGCGCGGATGTGCATTTTCGTATAGTCGTAAAACTCTTTTTTTCCCTAGCATCATACCCTTCTTGAAACCATTCGAACTTAGCTTCGATGTCTCCAAAAATCTTTAAAAATAATTCCTTTGATAAACTGAATCGATTTTTAAACATCACGTCATTGTTCTTTGCGTTTTCAACAAAGTAATCATTCATCAAAACACCATTTACCCCCACCGATCACGTTACACCATTTTTTTCTTTGAGCATCCTGTATCTTCAAGGTGCGCGGCTTCGCAAACCTTTGCAAAAAGATCCATTGTAGAACCCAACGAGTCAGAAGAACTAGACAAGTCGAATGGAAGAGAAAGATCTTCCATGTGATAATTTTTTTTTTGTTGTTTAATTGTTTAAGGCATTGTTTAATAGTTGGTTGTATTGATTTGGGTTGAAAATGAATAATATATATAGTATTTTAGAATATTTTTTTAAGCCAAAATGGTCATATGACCGTTGGGCTTTGGCTAAGGGTCCAAATGAGCCCGTGATGGCTATCACAAATTAACATTGTCGCGGCCGTGATAAATTTGGTGGGGCGGTGGTTGTGATGGTCACGACCATCAAGGAGTGGCTATCACGGACCATCCCGCCCACCCTAATGGATCAAACCTGATCTGAAGTTTAAATAACGGGCCTTGGATAGGGGTGATGGATCCCATAATCGGTCTTTATAGTTTTTGTTTAGTAAATTGCCATTTTCGTCTCTTTGGTTCGGTCATTTTTGTCGCTTTCATTCAAAATGTTTTTTTCTCGCTTTCATTCAAACCAGTTTCTTGTCGTTTTCATCCACTTCGCTAACTTGTCTATCTTTTAACGTTAGAAGAGGGACATTTTTCTTTATGTACAAGTTAAAAAAAAAAATAGATTAAATTTTATCCCCTTTTGCCTTTCAAAAAAAAAAAATTATATCCCATTTTTTCAACCCTAACCCACCACTTTAACCATAACCTCAACCACCTCTTCCTCTCACAACGACCACCACCACCATGTTATGGTTGATTTATTATGATTTTTACAAAGCATTACAAAATTTTGGACAAAAGATCCCTGATCCCACCACATTTCAACAATTACACAGCCATAAGCATCTTTTCCTGTAAACATGATATAATTATAAAATACAGTTGTCGGTTACACTACAAAGTTGGAGTGTTTTTGGTTAGTTTGGGTTGAAATGTGGTGCTATCTTTTGTCCAAAAATTTGTACTGCTATCATAATAAATCCACCATAACATGGTGGTGGTGGTGGTTGTTAGAGGAAGAGGTGGTTGAGGTTGTGATTGAAGTGGTGGGTTAGGGTTGAAGAAAGGAGATAGAATTTAATCTATTATTTATTTGTTTTGTTTTTTTACATAAAAAATGATAAAAATGCCTCTCATCCAACATTAAAAATGACAAAAATGCTCCTCATCCAATGTTAAAAAATAGAAGGGGTTAGTGAAGTGGATGAAAATGGCAAGAAAATAAAACCACAAAGACCTAGATGCGATAAAAAAACCATTTTGAATGAAAGCGGCATAAATGACCAAACCACATAGACGAAAATGACGCTTTACATATTTTTTAGGAAATTGGAAAGTGAGCACTAATAAAATAAATAAGGAACTCATGTTGAACTCCAATACTCAACCACAATCGTTTTATAATTTTGTTTGTTACCGGTTGCAATCAAGGATGTAGTAGAAGAGTTAAAAAAATATATATTATTTGTTATTCACTTGTATATGGCACTATTATTTGTTGAACTCCAATACTCAACCACAACATCATTATCAACATCATTCAAGAAACACGGAGCTAAATATAATCAAATATATTAGAGAATGAAGAACTGTTTATTATTGAAGATCTAGGTTATGAAGACAAGTAAATGAGCACAAATAGACAATGATGCGACTAGAATGCTTCCGCCAACAATCACGAGTAACAACATGTTTGTTTTTCTCTCTAAGTGACCGACCATTTCTTTCTAGAGAGAAGGGGTATTTATAGTAAGGATGGCTCGTGCTCATTAGCTCTTGTTGAATGACAACTTATTTTTGCGGGTCCCACGTCTGACGGCCGTTAGGAAATATATACGTTGTCTTTTTCTCATTAGTTGGTTGTCCCTTTAAGTCATCCTTCTTGTCCTTATTGCCCTTCGCTAATTGGTATGAGCTTATGGAGCATGGAATTCTCTTATTTGATTGGTTGGGTGTTCCTTTCTTTCATTCATTCCTTGTAGCTGGCATGTCCTAGGTAGTGTGTGGAGGCCTACAGAAGCTTCCTATGATTATTCGCAGGGCTGTTGTGTACGTGTGTGGGTCTGCGCACGCATCCAGATACATATCTCTTCAATCATCATTATCAAAGATAACTCTCACTCCAAGGTTGAACTGGGTGAATGTGTTTTCGTTGGTAAAGTTGAAGAATGTGCTTCTTTCTAAATGATGAATCATAAGGTTTATTATATGTTCATATCAAAACTTAATCTAGTCTAGGATTCTTCTCTTGGACGAGAACGATTCTAATTTGGGCGATGCCTATATACTTCAGCACAACCTGAACAAAATTCTTTTAATCTTTCACTAACCATTGCATATGTGCAAGGCATCTTTCATATCTATAGTTTAAAAAAAAATTAGTTTAAGCAATCAACTCTTCATATGATATGCATATGAGGTCGACTTATTCCTTGACAACCATATTAAATTACAATCCATGGAGTAGTCACTTGTTGATTCTTATGGCACATGACTTTAGCTTATTTTTCTTCAAAGCTGAAACCCAATATTGAATTTACGATTAAATTCTTTTACCAACATCATATTTCAGTGTTTAGTATAACAATCCACAAGATAAGTCTTAAGCTAAATATACGAATTACAACTTTCACATGTAGGTATGCAGGATCGATTGAGAGGGTTTGGGTTTGAGAGAGAATAAGATAAACTTAAGATTCAATACATAACTAAAATGATACAATGTGTTTGGTATTTATACAAATGAAGGGGTGTGTCCCCAATGACTCTAACCGACACAATGGTTAGTTAATAACCGACATGACTATTCAACTTAGGATAACTAATATGTCACACTATATATGTATATATATATATATATATATACTTAGGATAATTGTGGAAATAAGAATTATGTCTAACATTCTCCCCCCTAATTCTTGATTTCCCCAAGGTCTTCAATTCCTATGAGACTTCGCATCTCTATGAACTTTATCCTTGGTAATGCCTTGGTGAGGATGTCGGCTTTCTGCATCTCTCCACTGATGTGATCAACTTGTATCTGCTCGTTCTCTATGCATTCTCTGATGAAATGATACCTTGTGTTGATATGCTTTGATCTTCCATGAAACACAGGATTCTTCATGAGTTGTATTGCTGACTTGTTATCTACTCGTAGAGTTATCTTCTTTGGTCTTTCACCTGTGAGTTCGCTTAGTACTCCTTGTAGCCATATTGCTTGACATGCTGCTGATGTTGCTGCCATAAACTCTGATTCACATGATGATAAAGCTACCGTGCTTTGCTTCTGACTTGTCCATGTGATAGGTGAATCTTTGTAGTAGAATATTGTTCCTGTTGTTCCTTTTCCATCTTCTTGGTCTCCATAACTGCTGTCGCTGTAACCAATGATTTCTGCTTCTTTGCCTTTGCTGTATTGAATTCCATAATTCAATGTGCCTTTGATATATCTTATCAAATGTTTAACTGCCTTCATGTGAGTCATCTTTGGTTTCTCCATGAATCTGCTCACGTATCCAACTGCGTAGGTGATATCTGGTCTGGTATGTGTAAGGTACCTTAAGCTTCCAATTAGCTTCCTATATTCTGTCTCATTGACTGGTTCACTCTCGTCTTCTTTATCGAGCTTCAGACCTGGTTCCATTGCTGTCTTTGTTGGATTGCAGTCTTCTAGTCTAGCTTCCTTGATAACTTTCTTAGCGTAGGCTGATTGCTTCAATTGTATCCTTCCTTGTGCTTGGCGTACTTCTATTCCTAGATAGTATGTGAGTGGTCCTAAATCACTCATCTCAAACTTGCCTTGCATTTCCTTCTTGAAGCTTGATATGTCCTTCATTGAACTTCCTGTCACTATTATGTCATCGACATAAACTCCTATAATGATTGTTGATTGTCTTGAAGTTCTCTTATAAACTGCTTGTTCTTGTGGACATCTTATAAATCCTATCTCTTTTAGGATGTTGTTCAGCCTTATGTTCCATGCTCTTGGTGCTTGCTTCAAACCATATAGAGCCTTCTTTAGCTTGTAGACTAGCTTCTCTTTTCCTTTCTTTATGAATCCATCTGGTTGTGATACGTAGACATCTTCCTTTAATTCACCATGTAGGAATGCTGATTTTACATCCAAATGATGTACTTCCCATCCTTTCTGTGCTGCCAATGCTAGTAGTAGCCTGATTGTTTCCATTCTTGCAACGGGTGCAAATACTTCATTGTAGTCTATACCTTCTTGTTGTACATACCCTTTTGCTACTAATCTGGCCTTATGCTTGGTGATCTGTCCACTTACGTCTCTCTTGACCTTGAATACCCATTTTAGACCTATTGGTTTCTGACTTGAGGGGAGCGTAGTCAGTGTCCAAGTGTCATTCTTCTCTATGGAGTCTAACTCGCTTTCCATTGCTTCTATCCATTGTGGGTAATATGCTGCTTCTTTATAGTTTGCAGGTTCTTCATCATATGCTAGATAAAGATGTTCATAATTTTCTGGTCTAAGAGGTTGTGTGGCTGCATAGATGTCATTAAGTGATCTAAGGGCTCGAACTGGTCTATTTAAAGAGCCTGGTGAGTCTTCTAACTCTTGAGTACTTGTCTCAACTGCTGGATCACTTGTCGGTGTCTCTTGTACCGTTATTGGAGTTCTTGTAGCTGTAATTGGACTGCTGAAGAATTCATTATCGCTCTCTTGATCTTCACTGTCGTCATCATTCTCTTCTTGTACAGCTTCATTTTCTGAATCTCCATGTATCTCAAATCTTGTCCAAGATGGTTCATCTTCGCTTCCTTCTTTCAAGTAGTTGTCCCAATTCCATGGTTCATTCTCTATGAGTTGGACATTTCTACTGATATGTATCTTCTCTTCTATGGGATCATATAATCTGTAGGCTTTGGAACCATTCTCATTTCCTAGATGTACCATTTTCTTGCTTCTATCTTCTAACTTCTTCAAATAGGGCGTCGTTACCTTTGCATATGCTATGCATCCAAATACTCTAATGTGCTTGATATTGGGTGCCTTTCCATTCACTGCTTCGTAGGGTGTCATTCCCTGTACTGCTTTAGTAGGTAACCGATTTAGTATGTAAATCGCTTGTCTTGTTGCTTCTGCCCATAAGTTCTGTGGTACGTTCATAGCCTTTAACATGCTTCTTGTCATACTCATTACTGAACGGTTTTTCCTTTCTACTACACCATTTTGCTGAGGTGTGTAAGGTGCTGTAAGCTGTCTGAGGATTCCTCTGTCCTCACAATACGTGGTAAGTGCTTTAGAAGTAAATTCTCCTCCACGATCCGTTCTTAATTTCTTGAGCTTTTGACTCGTCTCTGTCTGAGCTTCACTTAGGAATTTCTTGAAATTCTCATAAACTTGATCTTTTGACTTAAGCATGTAGATCCACATGTATCTTGAATAATCGTCAACTATCAGGAAGAAATAGTTGTTGCCTGCTAATGATGTGGGTGTAATCGGTCCACATAAATCTGCATGTACGAGTTCTAGAGGTCTCGTAGCTCTAAAACTTGCTTGAGAGGGAAACGGAAGCCTGCTTTGTTTTCCCGTAATACATGCATCACATACTTGAGATGGGTGCTGAATCTTTGGTATTCCACGTGCCATTCCTTTAACGCTTAACTGTCTTAGTGAATCAAAATTCACATGTCCCATACGTGCATGCCATAACCATGCAGGTGATACTATTCTGGCTTGTAAACAAATCGGACTTGTTATTCTGAGCCTTACTTTATAGAGTCTATTCTTAGCTCTTGGGACTTTCATCAATAGGTTGCTGAAGGCGTCATAAATCCATAGATAATCATTCTCCATAATCACTTTACATCCATTTTCTGTAACTTGCCCGAGACTTAGGATGTTGCTTTGGAGTGTTGGAATGTAGTAGACTTCTGTAACTAGTCTTTGTTCTCCATTGTTGCATTCCAATAAAATTGAGCCTTTACCTTTGATGTTGACACATGATCCATCTCCAAACTTTACACTTCCTGCTATCTTTTCATATAACTCTGTGAAATAGGAGCGTCTTCCTGTCATATGATTGCTTGCTCCGTTGTCCAAATACCATATTTCATTTCCATTATCTTCACTATGATAACGTTCTGGTATGACTTTCTTCTCTTCTAGAACTACACTTCTTTCTTCACCAACTGCCATAAGTAATGTGGGATCCTCTTCTTCCATTACTAGGTGAGATTCTTCTTGCTTACTTCGAGGTTTAGGACATCTGGGAGCTATGTGTCCTAATTCATTGCAGTTGTAGCATCTTACACTGTTGCCATCTCTCTTGGGCTTATAACTACTGTCGTCATGACGATTCTTAGTGGGATTTCGATCACTTCTCTGATCTTGATGGCCATTTCTGTCAAAGTTCTTTCTCTCATTTCTTTGACCTCTATTGAACTTCCTAAAGTTCTGTCTACCTCGATTCTGATTGTAGTTCCTGTTGTTGCTGTAAGGCCTTCTATCTTGCCTTGTAAATAACAGCTTCTCTTGACCTGCCGGTCCAAATTTCTTCTCATCTCTTGACTTAAGGCGTTCCTCATAAGCTTTAAGTCTACCAAGCGCTTCATCTAACGTCATGGTATCTATATCTGAATATTGCTCTATGGATGCAATAATCTGTAGGAACCTTTCTGGTACGGAGTCCAGCAATTTTCGTACCAACATCGACTCTTCAATTGTCGTTCCTAAGGTTTTTGACTTTGTACTAATCGCACTTAACCTACCAGCAAACTGGTCTATGGTTTCTGTCTCTCTCATTGTTATCATCTCGAATTCTGTGCGTAATGATTGAAGTCTTGCTTTCTGGACTCGGTCAATTCCAATAAATCTTGTCTTTAATGCTTCCCAGATTTCTCTCGCTGTAGGATGTGACGCCACCTGCATCACCATATCCTCTGGAATTGCCTGAAAGAGATAGGCAATCGCTGTCCTATCCTTCTTTACATCTACCTTCGACGTGCCTTCTTCGGGTTCCACTACTTCCCAAAGACCATTTGCACTTAATATTGCTTTAACACGAACAGCCCAAATCGTGTAATTTGTAGATGTCAACATCGGTGTCTGGAGGTTGAAAGTGAGAGTCTCCTTCGTGACTGTCTCCTTTGACGCTGTCTCTTTCGACATTGTGGGTTTAATGGGCGTCTTCTTCTGCGGACTTTTGTTCTTCTTCTTCCCTATTGTCCAAAACTATTATGGACTATCCCACGCTTCTATGGAACTTTGTTTGACTACCTTTGTCAAACACGACTATGATATGTCTGAAGAAAATATTCTTGTTTAACAAAGTTTGATGCTTTGTCGGGCCCACAACAAAATATCAAGATCCTTGCTATAATATTTCTTTATACCACTAATGTTCCAAATTCTAAAGTCAATCCTATGACTTGATGATCCTCCAACGATGATTGATTAGTGTCTTTCAACAACACCCTTTGTCAATCCTAAACACCCTTCTAAAAAAAAAAACAAATCGCTTGTTTTTCTACTATGCTTCAATCCTATTTTTCTTTTTTTGTTTAATCAGTGATAAATTCCAACAAACAAACACTGATATAATACCCTTCACAATAATACCCTCAAATAAAATATTATCTTTTCAAATCTGTTTGACTTTTTAGAAAGTCAAAATTTTCGTCTTTCTTGTTCCTTTGAAAAACCACTGCCTGAACAAGTTTTTTTTTTCGATTTGATCCTTTTGATCAAATATAATGGAACTTAACACTTCTGTTCCACAAAATACTGATTTGGATTTTGATCCAAACGCGATCGAATACGAAAACGATTTAAAAAAAATAATTCCGGTTCCTTCTTCTTGAACCAGAAATTTCTTAATCCTTTTGTTTTGAAATTTTTCGGTATAAATCTGTTTGTTTTATATGTATGTTTGTTCGAAGATACTGTTTGGATAATGATAAAATCGTTTTGATGAAAAAAAAATTTTGGCGGGAAATTTGTATCCGAACAAACAAACAGAGTAACACTTCAAGTTTGATTTTTTTGATTTTGGATTAAGATTTGTATTCGATAATGATTAGAAAACGAAAGGCAGGGATAATATAACCGTTTTATCGCGTTGAAACGATTTTTCTGCGTAACCGGTATCTCGCCGGAAGTTGCAGGTTTTGGCCGGAATCTTCTTTTCCGGTCGTCTTCTTCCTTGAACGGTTATACGATTGATGTATTGATCTTCTTCGAATCCTTGTTGGCTTTGAATGATTGTTCCGATGATCTACGACTTTGATGCCTTCTTCTCAGTTTTCTTTCTTCGGATGAAAGAACAGAGGGTTGATCAAACTTCGTCTTCTTCACTGATTGATTATAAACGGATGGAACAATTTCTGAATAACCGCTCTGATACCAAATGTAGGTATGCAGGATCGATTGAGAGGGTTTGGGTTTGAGAGAGAATAAGATAAACTTAAGATTCAATACATAACTAAAATGATACAATGTGTTTGGTATTTATACAAATGAAGGGGTGTGTCCCCAATGACTCTAACCGACACAATGGTTAGTTAATAACCGACATGACTATTTAACTTAGGATAACTAATATGTCACACTATATATGTATATATATATATATACTTAGGATAATTGTGGAAATAAGAATTATGTCTAACATCACATAGAAAACCAGTTATAGTAATTTCTATATAGATAAATCAGACATCTGACTTTTAACAAATATAAAAAAGCTTCGATACAAGTAAGTGATGTATACACTTTATTTCGTATGCATCAACATGTCTCCAAAATCTATCACTTATGCTTGTGAGACTAAATCAACACACTTCAAATATATCACCACCATCACCAATACCTCATCCACACGGCCGCCATTGCCATCACCACTACAACACAACAATCTTGCAATTTCTCTCCTTTTTTTTATCTATCTACTTCACCCAATAGTGGCTATCATCACTGTCGATCAGCCCTCCGGCTTTTCAAACCACTACCACCGTCACACTCTTTCCCCTCTCTTTCTATGTGTCTCAATTTGGTTAAAGATGGTTTTTGCTTCGTCTTTGGCAAAAGCCACCAAAACACTCCACATGGATCCGTGAGGGGGGGGGGGGAGCTTAACGATTGAAACCCAACTTTCTATACGGTTAAACTTTCTATATTATCTTCTTGGTATTAATCTACAACTTTTTTGTGCGTAGAGTTGTTATATCTCGTGCTTAGAGTGTTTTTCAAATTAATTTGATTTTTTTACTATTAACACAAAACTTTTCATTTTGTGCAATTTAACCTCACAACTATTTTACTTTCAACTTTAGTCCCCTATACTTTTCATCTTTCGCAAATTCTTCATTTTACGTTTTGTTCTAAATGTTGCAAGTTAACAGACTCAACATGCGTTCGTGGTTCAACGTATTTACATTTTGTTCTAAATCTAGCAAGTTAACACAACTTAACGTACATGTATGATTCAAAATTTTTACACTTATTTTTTCTCATTTAACAGGTTCGTCACCTACCTTTCAAAAAAAAAAAGGTTCGTCACCTCCTTCCTTTAATAAAGGGTCATGTTATTTACACCTTAGGGTTTTTAAGGGTTTCATAGGTCTCTGTGGCTTGCAGAGGAGTCAGAGCCTCGAAAACAGCAACCCTATACGGTTCGCAGAGGCCTATGCGAGCCGCAGAGGTGTCAGAGCCTCAAAAACCTAACCATTCTGCGGCTCGCAGCTGCGGGCCACAGAGGTGGGTGCCCATAGAATATTCAATGTCCAGGCTGCAAAACAGCTTTTGTCAGTGAGCTCTGTGGCCGGCAGAGGTCTCAACGAGCCGCAAAGGTCATATAGGGTTAGAAAGTACGAGGTATCCAAGTATCAGACTGATAATTCTTGTGACATCCGTCACCTTCGCCTTTCGTCAAACTGACAATAATAGCCCTTTAGATATTTCCATTATAGTCCCTACATGTTTCGTCGTTTTCAAATTTAATTTTAGAGCGAACTAAAATTTTATCATTTATACGTATTATGGATCGGGTATAAGTTTTAATTAAATGCGTATGTTGAATCGTAGTCGTAAAAGATTCTATAAAAAAAAATATATAGTTTAGTTTAAAAAGTTTTAAGGTTAAATAACTCAACTTGTTTAAGTTTATATAAAGGAAAAACAAACTGGGTTAATAAATCTAACTGCAGGGACTAAGCATGCCAATACTTGAAAGTTGAAATATTTTTCTTAAAACCCAGATCTGCGCACCCCTCTGTTCCGTTCAAATGTGGTGGCCGGATTCCGGCAACTATTCCTTTCCGGCGGCCCTTCAAGTACCTATAATGACCTCTTAAACTCAATTTAATGCGAGGATTGACTGCTTCATTCATAAACGGCTATTTATAATCATAAAAACCTGCTTTAATCACGGGTTAATCGAAGTTAAGCACCAAGAAATGTAACCGGTGAGTTTAAAAAAAAAACAAGTCTAATCGCTTTGAAACAGCATTTTTACTATAAATTGGCAACATCTGATTATTCCTCAACCTTTTTATCATCTTAAACCGTGTAATAAACGCTTTGATCGTAACCTGAAGTTGCTGAAATCCATCTCCCAGGTCCGGTTTCGTTTTCGTTCAAAACCGTCCATTGCGACATTGTAAGTCTTTGTTTAACATCATTTTACAATCGGCTTTAGCCGTAGATTGAAAGCCCTAAACTTCCTGTTGTTAATCGTGAGTTATTGATGACCTGTCGTTACGGGTCATGCAAAACCTAATTAACCTAGGTAGATAGGGTAAGTAGGGTATCAATCCAAGGAGCGTGTGGTTAGTGAGTATTTCCTAGTTAACTTTGAAATTGTCGATTATGAAGGTGCTAATTACTTATATGAATTATGAATTGATGTTTAGAATTGATTGAATAGTTGTTGATTAATATGAAGCTTAAAATGAAATTTGTAAGAAATGATTAATAATACTTGTAACAATAAGATAGAGATGATTACACTAAGGATTTGGGTAATTGAACACTAAGGCTTTCAACAATTAGGCATAATTGGATAAACAATGATAATGCAATTGGTACTAACGGATTGATTGCTCAATAAACTTAGGTATCAAGTTTTATCAACATTCACAATGGACTAAACTATACTTCATCATTTAGAACATACAATCCTATGATAGTGTTGATGCAAGGAACCATGTTCATATCATTTAGAAATTGGCACAAGATCAATTAACTAGAAATGATTTCAACATAAGATTAATCACTAATCAACACTGGTAATTCAAGTACATAAAAACATTAATCAAAAGTTTAAACAATGCAATGCCCAAATGTTAAGCCCTAGGTATCAAAAACTTACATCCCTAGTGTAATACAAGAGTTTTAGCCACACATGGCTATGGTGTTCATCATCTTCAAAATGTGTTCTTCAATCTTCCAAGAAATTGTGTAGAAAATGATTGTAGAATGATTGTGTGTTGATTTTAGAAAATGGTATGTGATTTTTATATTGAAAAATGAGATCAAAACAGCTCCCCACGCAGTCAAAGATCATAAAATCGACATTAACACTTGATCCCATCAGTTATGGCTTGAAAAAGGAAACATTTGGACCTGTTTGACTTTTAGCGTAGGATACGCCAATTTTGGCGTACCCTACGCAAAGCTGTTCAGCCTCACCAAAATTCTGCTGGCCTACGCTAACTGTCTGGTCACTCCCTACGCAAATGGCGTAGGATACGCCATTTTTGGCGTATCCTACGCTAACTTCCCTCAGGCGTCCGTTTTTGGTTTTCCAACTCGCGTATGCCTCCGTTTCTCACCCGGGCAACTCCAAAACGTCATTTTTGCTTCCTTTTTGTTGTCAAATCCTGAAATGACATAACAAGATCAAAGCAACACCATTTGACACTGAATAATCTTTAAAATGCATCTTATGGGTGTTTTTATACACATCCTTAAATCAACCCATCACATCCCCACACTTGTCTTTTGCTTGCCCTCAAGCAAATCAATAAACCATGCTCAATCAACAATCTAATTAATTTCCAACCATTTTATCGATTCTCAAAATTGGCCCCTAGTCATACTCCAATTCACAAGACTTACGCCTGTCAGTAGATTTACATTCCAAGGTTTTTATATGTTTAAAACAATTGCCTAGCTAAATCCAACTAGATTCGATTTCACACTTTTGCACACCCCTCACAATGGTTCACTCCACTCGGTTTACTATCTCGGCTAGCAAATAATGTGCTAGTATTTCGTATCAATCACTCGAAACCGATCATAGGGCATGTTAGCATAAGCTTGCAATTCAATCACCTTCCACAATATTTTTCAAAAGTGAACACAAGTCAAAAGGTCTTTAAAACGGGTTGTAATGGGGTTAGGCGAAGGGTATGGAAAGGGATATTTTAAGTGGCTAAGGTGATGAAAATTCGACATTTATTACAACGACTAACTAGCTTCTCAATTCTAAGGCAATGTTGCGCCTTTTTATTCAATCTCTAACTCAAGCATATTTTTGTGCTTTTCTATGAGAACTCTCATTTGTTTGTAACGTATTTGTTCTCATACTTTTCAGTTTTTTTTTTTTTTTTTTTTTTTTTTTTTTTTTTTTTTTTTTTTTTACTAACATTGCAAATCATATACAATACAAAGCAAAATCCTACAATCGAATTTTCATCACGCTGGGTTTTAAAAATTGAAAAGGTTAAATGGGTCAAAAGGTTGATATGGGTGATCAATTGAAAAGGTTTCAGGCTCAAGATTGGTTAACTAAGGAATATTGGAATGGTTCAAGGATGATAAAACTGGTTTAAAAAATAAAAGGTTTAACCTAATGCCTTAATCATTCTTGTGTCCACAATCGGTCTAGAGTAGTAGGCGTATCAAAAATTGCAAGTTCTACCTTATGCGCCTATAATAGTACACTCAATTCAATTGAACACAACATGCCGGAGGATGTGGATAAATATTTGTAGGGTATTAGCATGTTGTGGTGGCTCAATAATTTCTTCCTGAACCTAGAGGGAATATGGGTTGCCGATATGCAAAAGTGTTATATTCTTCCTTAGTCTTTTCTAACTAGGCAATCCATATTTTGCAAAAACCATCCTTGGAAAAACACATCAAGGAACTTAAAGAATTATGACCATGACTAGGGGTCGAATTTTGTGATCCAATATCATGGTGAGAAAAAAAAAATTGGTTTTCTTAAATGGCTATTCCCCCATCCCCACACTTAAAATTTACATTGTCCTCAATGTGGGTCTTTGCACGAATAAGGGAACCAAATAGCCAATTAATTCAAAAATGTGTGTGAGGATGCTTTTGTTCCACCCCAAGCCTTATTCAACAATACACAAAAGATTAAAGAATAGAAAGCACCTGATAAGTAAAAGGTGTCTCCATTTCATCGGTGAATCCTTGCTCTCCATACTTGAATGCTTCCTATCCTTCATTCTTCCTCTTTTTCACTGAACACTCACCGGTGATGCATATCCTAGGCTCACACGCAAAACATCAAAACATCCAAAACAAACAAAAACAAAATAAAATTGAAAAGCATAAAATACCTATCACACCAAACGTAAATAAAATGATCATGCCCACGCAATTAATATAGGAAGGAAAAAAAAATACATGGACCTGATCAACGGGTTGCCTCCCGGAAGCGCTAAGTTTAAGGGTCTTCAGCCAGACCGAATACACTACCCTCATGGTGGTCGAGTTGGATGCCTTCCTCCCTCCGCCTCTAAAGATGCAACCCTCCTACGTTCCGCTAGGTCCTTTAAGGTGTTCCTAACCGGGTCAACCATCTTTTCTGTTCTTGTTTCATTGTCCAAATCAGGCGGTTTCTTCAATTTCGTCTTTCTTCCTTTTACCGTGCTATTCTTGACTGCTCCAAACCTGTTAACGACACAAAAATCCTTTTTTGGGTGATCCTCTTTTACAAGAGGGCCACCACTATAAAAAATGTCATTTTTGAGACATTTCTCATCAACAACCGAGTTAGACAAATTTGGATATACATTTAAATATAACTCACGGTCACCAAACTTCATGCGTACCGTTCCATTAGCACAATTTATAATAGCATGCGCAGTTGCTAAGAACGGCCTACCCAGTATAACGGTGGGTTGTGTATTTTTAGCACTACTTACATAGTCTACCACCAAAAAATCAACTGGGTAGTAGAAATCCTCTACCTTCACCAACACATCATTCACCATCCCCCTTGGATGCGTGGGAGTCTGATCAGCTAACACCACCGTGGTGTTAATTTCATGTAGTGGACCAAAGTCGTATTGGTCAAACAGACTCCCAGGCAATATACTCACACATGCTCCAAGATCTAGGAACGCCCTTTCTATTTTAAATTCTCCAACCTGAATTGGAATCAATGGGGCTCCTGGATCTTGAAGTTTAGGGGGAAGAGCATCCGACAAAACAGTACGAACATGTGCCCCTAAGTGTTCGGGCAACTTGTTGTGCTTGTTTTGGTTACTCAACTCTTTCACACATTCGACATGAGCAGGAACCTTTTCAATTGCATCAATAAGTGGTAAATTTATTTTGACTTGTTTAAAATTTTCCCACCTCTCGTCCTTTGGTGGGCTCCACTTATAAATGCTTGACACATTGTTTAAGTCTACTAAAGCTGCAGGGTATGGAATGGTATTAGTCTCCATCCCCACACTTGTCTTAGTAACCATCTCATTTAAACACTTTTCACAAAAAGATTTTTTATAATTTTTAACTTCAAAATTATTTTGCAAAATATTTTCCTCTTCCTGCTCATCATCACTATCAACCTCCTCCACCACACCATCAACAAATTGTTGTGGTGGAGTTGTTTCATTACCCACAACCTTATCATTCAAAATAAAACTCACCGCATTTATATGCATGCTTTGATTGTTTCTTGAGCTCGATGCTTGATGTTGTGGGTTTATTGTTGTGTCACTAGGAAGCTTCCCCGTGCTTCCTCTCCATTGAGCCATTTCTTCCGCTATTTGGCCCACTTGTTTAGCCAAGGCCTCGTGAGATTTATCCCTCACCTCATTCCCTTTCTTTATTTCCTTGATGTCATTGTTGGAGTCTTTCATCATGTTCATTAATGCATCCAACTTTGAACTCAAGGATTCATCACCACCTTGATTTCCCGAAGAATTTCCTTGATTACTTGAGGAGCCGCCTTGATTGTAACCTCTTTGATAATTGTTGTTGTACCCTTGGTTACCACCTTGGTTGTAGTTGTTTCTTTGGTAACCGCCTTGATTACCACCTTGGCGACCTTGATATTGTCCACTACCGCTTTGATTACCCGATTGGAAATTCGGGTTCATTTGGTTAAAAGGATTACCATACCTAAAGTTAGGATGGTTTCTCAAGCCTGCATGGTAAGTGTTGGAGTTCATGTCATACTTCCTTTCTCCATACACTTGATTTACCTCTTCGGTTGCTTGACCCATATCACCGGAGCATTCACTAGCTTTATGCCCCAAATCTCCACAATTATCACACACGGGGTATTGTACCGATGACACCTCCCGTTTCTTCATTCTTGCCAACTCTCTCTCCAACTGAGCAATTCGGTCCTTGGAACTTGAATCTGCATCGGAAAGAGATTTAGAGACCGGATGTTTGGTTCTTCGATCAGCTGCCTCCTCCGACTTTGAATTCTTCGCCATTAGCTCCAAAAAATCCCAATCTTCTTGCTCCGGATTAGATAACAATGTTCCATTGCTAGTAGACTTGAGATATTTTCTTTCTTCCTTGCTCAGTCCATTCACAAAACTGCTAACCAATTCCCAAAGATCAATATTGTGGTGTGGGCATTTTCGAATTAACTCCTTGAAACGAGTAAAAGCTTCATGAAGCGGTTCCCCTTGTAGTTGTTGAAAAGAACGAATCTCTAACCGTACCGCATCTGTTTTGAAACTGGGGAAATATTCATCCAAAAATACTTGTTGCATTTCTCCCCAAGTGTAGATGCTGTGTGCGGGTAAGGTGAGGAACCATGTCTTTGCTTTGTCCTTGAGAGAAAACCGAAATAACCTCAACTGTACCTCATCTAGTGAAAAGTTATGACCTCCCATAGTACCACACATTGCCTTGAATTCGGATAAGTGATCATACGGGTCTTCATTAGCCATCCCATGAAAATGAGGAATGATGTTGATGTAGTTGGGCTTGCAATCAAAGGATCTTCTACCTGGAGGTGGTGGTACAATAGGTGATTCGTTCTCGGATGCAAGTGGTCTAAACCGACCATTGACTCCTTGCATTGGAACTGGGGGTCTTCGTCTTGGAGCATTCACTTCTTCACCTCTATGTTGTCTTCCCCCATTAGGTCTTCTTTCTGCTCGACCCACAAAATTTTCACCCCGGTTTTGGTGAATATTGGGAATTTGATGTCTTCTTGGGTTTTGTCTTGGTTGATGATTATTAATGACGTGATTGTAATAACCATCATTGTCCCTGTTTCGATTTGCACCCACATTAGAACTATTATCACCGTGATACTCTTCCTCATCTTCATAATCATCACTAACATTTCTGTAGCCCCAATCCTCATCATCTTCATTGTAATCCCTTTCAGAATATTCATCTTCTCCCGAGTGGTAGGAATGAACACTAACTCTGTCTGATGATTGATAACTTGGTACACTGAATGGATCATCATCATTAATGTTCGCCCTCAATTCTTCAATATTCTCAACATAATCTTCATATCCGGCTTCATTGTACCGATTGACCGGATCAAATGTGGGATTGCCACGGTTAGACATGGAAGGACCTTGGTTTACATTTCGGGTGTTGGGATTTCGGTTGTGAATTGGTTGGTGAGGTGGGTGTTGTTGGGTTTGATTTTGATGAGGTGGAGTGGGTGGTCTTCGATTTTCACCTGAACGGCGATTTGGGTTTGAGCTTGCCATTTGAACGGTTTCAAAAGACAAAGGTTGAATTATGGGTGGTGATTGGGAGTTAGAAGGAATCCGCTCCTCTAACCGGTGTTGTCGGTTTCTTCTTGCTACTCGTTCAATTTCCGGTTCAAACACTAAAGGAGAAGTTCTCCCCGAATGTCGCGTACGCATGCACTACC
The DNA here is from genome assembly GCA_030844895.1 of Ambrosia x helenae. Classification (NCBI taxonomy): domain Eukaryota; kingdom Viridiplantae; phylum Streptophyta; class Magnoliopsida; order Asterales; family Asteraceae; genus Ambrosia; species Ambrosia x helenae. The sequence continues at coordinate 9,297,612 of CM061223.1, forward strand.
TGTAAACTGCACAAGTAACACACCCCGCGTAACAAGGAAAAGTAGAAAATAAACCAAACAACAATTTAAACAGATTATCACACTATTAACTACTCAATAAACACTAAGCGCACTAGCTCCCCGGCAACGGCGCCATTTGATGACCTGTCGTTACGGGTCATGCAAAACCTAATTAACCTAGGTAGATAGGGTAAGTAGGGTATCAATCCAAGGAGCGTGTGGTTAGTGAGTATTTCCTAGTTAACTTTGAAATTGTCGATTATGAAGGTGCTAATTACTTATATGAATTATGAATTGATGTTTAGAATTGATTGAATAGTTGTTGATTAATATGAAGCTTAAAATGAAATTTGTAAGAAATGATTAATAATACTTGTAACAATAAGATAGAGATGATTACACTAAGGATTTGGGTAATTGAACACTAAGGCTTTCAACAATTAGGCATAATTGGATAAACAATGATAATGCAATTGGTACTAACGGATTGATTGCTCAATAAACTTAGGTATCAAGTTTTATCAACATTCACAATGGACTAAACTATACTTCATCATTTAGAACATACAATCCTATGATAGTGTTGATGCAAGGAACCATGTTCATATCATTTAGAAATTGGCACAAGATCAATTAACTAGAAATGATTTCAACATAAGATTAATCACTAATCAACACTGGTAATTCAAGTACATAAAAACATTAATCAAAAGTTTAAACAATGCAATGCCCAAATGTTAAGCCCTAGGTATCAAAAACTTACATCCCTAGTGTAATACAAGAGTTTTAGCCACACATGGCTATGGTGTTCATCATCTTCAAAATGTGTTCTTCAATCTTCCAAGAAATTGTGTAGAAAATGATTGTAGAATGATTGTGTGTTGATTTTAGAAAATGGTATGTGATTTTTATATTGAAAAATGAGATCAAAACAGCTCCCCACGCAGTCAAAGATCATAAAATCGACATTAACACTTGATCCCATCAGTTTTGGCTTGAAAAAGGAAACATTTGGACCTGTTTGACTTTTAGCGTAGGATACGCCAATTTTGGCGTACCCTACGCAAAAGCTGTTCAGCCTCACCAAAATTCTGCTGGCCTACGCTAACTGTCTGGTCACTCCCTACGCAAATGGCGTAGGATACGCCATTTTTGGCGTATCCTACGCTAACTTCCCTCAGGCGTCCGTTTTTGGTTTTCCAACTCGCGTATGCCTCCGTTTCTCACCCGGGCAACTCCAAAACGTCATTTTTGCTTCCTTTTTGTTGTCAAATCCTGAAATGACATAACAAGATCAAAGCAACACCATTTGACACTGAATAATCTTTAAAATGCATCTTATGGGTGTTTTTATACACATCCTTAAATCAACCCATCAGTTATCATTATCAATTATGATTTCTAGGGTTAGGGTTCTTGATGTTAATTGGGGAAGAAGATAGGATAGCTACAATTGTTAAAAAAGATTTCGTTTCAATTTCTTAAACAAAAGCAAAGTTGGTCTAGTGGTTAAGTTGCTCATGTTATACAGAAAGAGGCATGGGTTTGAAACCCATGACCAGCATCCCCTTTCTTTTATTTTTGTTCTTTTTAGCTAGTTTCCTATTTTCTATATTTAGATTATATAATAATTATTTATAATTCTTATAAGTTTGAAATATTTATAATAAATTCATTTTTACTCCAAAAATTATGAAAATTTAGAAGTAGCTTCTTGACATCTCATAGAAAATTATCCCACTTTTAATTTCTGGAAAATGTTTTATTTTTATATTTTTATAGAATTAAATTGTTTTAATCCATATTTAATTGATAAAAAATTCATTTTTAATGATTTTAATCTCAAAATTTTTGATAAATTATTTTAATCATTATGAACTGAAATAAAAATATTTGGTTCAGAAAACATTTATTTTATTAATTTTCCTATTTTTAATCATTTAAACATGATTTAATATCATTAAATCAGTTTTAAATATAAATAAGTTTATAAAAATTATGAGAAAATTATTTTCATTAATTTACATAAGAAAGCATCCATTTTCTATAAAAATAGCATTTTTGGGTCATGTCTTGTATTATTAACATTATTTATGTTTAATTAGACATAATTAAACATTTATTTATTTATACTATTTAAACATCTATTTTATAAATATTTTTCTTATAAAATAGAAATATTTCTATGTTTGAAAATCTTAATCACCATTTGTTGGGTCATGGTGTAACTCATAAATATTTATTTAAACAATTATGATTATTGTATTTATTTACAATAACTTAGTGAAAGTAATTAATTAAATTACTCTGTCTTAATTATTCAAACATATTTGTTTCTATCTAAATATTCAATTGGTAATAATTATATTACCTAAAACACATTACACACTTTGATATATTTTTTTTGACATAAAACTTTCACACCGACGCGGTTTATCATAAAAACTCTAATTCCCCAAATTGACTTAGCAACCCTAATGCCTTAGACTCTAGATACCTTAGACTTTTTAGACACTTCCTTATTAGTATTCTTACACATTATAGGTTGAATTCCTCGGAATTCCCATTACTTAGCTCACGACCGCTTAAGTGGATTTTGATCGCTTTCGCAAACTGTGAGTATATATTTCCCCTTTTTACTGTTTTACTATTTTGGGGTGACTCATGTACTTATTATCAAGTTTCTATTTCTTTTTCTAAATGCAATTCTCATGTGTGTTTGCTTTATGTTAATTGGTGTGTCTATGACTTGTCAAAATCATTAACCGCTGGGCGACCTAGCTTTTCAATGAATAGTACTATGGTATACCCCCTTGAGACTCTGTTGAGAGAATCTTGGTCATTGTCTTGTTAATTCATTATTCAGTTGGTTAGTCATGTGTTAGTCATTATTCTCAGGTTTGGTTTTGAACGGATATTACTTATTACATAATTGCAAATGGTACCGCACATGAATTGCTAAACACTTTTCCTACTATATTTATTCAAACATGGTATGCTCACCAATACATTTTTGTATTGACATATACTATTTTTGTACATGTTTCAGGTTATTATTGAGACGTTTCTTTTAAACTTTTGGATTTATATTTAGATTTTGATTCATTGTATTTCAGTTTAGGTGGCATTTAGAATCATTGTACTTTGTATTTTTCCTTTCAATGTAATAAATTATTTAATCAATGTATTCAAATTTACACTTTAGTCCATGAGCTATTGAACAATCGTTACTACGTGACACCTCGATGTTTCCGCCATCGGTTGGGGTGTTACAGATTGGTATCAGAGCCATGGTTATAGGGAATTAGGTTATTAGAATGCCTTTTAGCCTAGTCTATAACTAAGCTTACTTTCGCGAGTCCTCTCGTGTATATTTCTCTTATTCTTATATTTTCTTTCAAGATATTTTCGTTATGATTATTTCTCGTTATTCTTTCGATATTTTGCTTGGCGAAGAGGACGCTCGTATTTCACAAACGAAACGATAGCGCCAAGTTAGGAGTGACATCCATACCTTGGTGATTAGCTTCACTCCTCTATAGGTTATTTATCTTAGGAATATATCTTTGAGATAGGAGTGACATCCACACCTCAAAGAGTATTTCCTTCAAAAAGAAACTTAACCACTAAGCTGGGAGTGATATCCTTAACTTAGTGATTGGTTTCATTCCACAATCGTTTTCAATTTTGAAATACATCTTTGAGTTAGGAGTGAAATCCACATCTCAAAGATCTATTTCTACATCTCGTTGATTATGAATTTTCTTAAATATTGGTAATCTATTACATACGTTAATTTTATCATTCACGTCATTTTAAATCTTGGTCTTTCAAAACACATTAGATTTACACATACTTCATAAAATGGTTTCATTTTGCATTTTATAAACTTGTAGTGCATATTTTACAAATCAAATGTAAACCTTTTGTTTTCATATGACGTATCCAATATATACTTTCAGGAGAAATTTGCAACTAATAACAGGCCTTACAACACTTTTCGAACTCGACTTCTCGTAAACACATGAAAATACGAAGATTTTTCAAATGAACCTGTTTTTGAATCTAAAACACACTTTGATTTCTAAAAAGTTATCTTCATGCATTACTAATATCCTTTCAACTATATCACGAAGTTTGAGCAAACTACGTTTTTGATAAACAAAAATTTATCTTATTACACTCGCACTTTTTCAATCGCAAAACTTTTGGTCTAACAAAATATTGGACATATCTTCATCGAAATGTTGCTAAATGTCTTTTAACAGATAGTGCATATATTTTAAACCCGCACTACGTGACACCTCGATGTTTCCGCCATCAGTTGGGGTGTTACAATTAAATACCTCTACGGCCCGTAGAGACCTCTGCAAGCCGCAGAGTTTTCTATCAGCACTTTAAACCATTAACCATGCACGATTTTCAATCCAAACATCAAAATTTCAATTTTTTTTCTCCGACGGTTCCGAAATTTCTCTGGCGAAAATACCATCCGACCAACCAGTTCATAACACAATATCTTCGGGTGAATGGTTTGACGTATGTTGCGTCCCGGAAAGCGATAGTGAGCGTGGTGAGCCAGAGGTTATATATGGGAAAGCAGCGTTGCGGATTTAAATGAACAACCACAGCTGCCCGATTTAAACGAGGAGTATGTAGAAGAACCGGAGTCATGTTACGTGCCTCCAAGCGCTCCACGATACGCACACGAGGCGGGTGACTGTAGCGTGGAACCGAACCCGGATATTTCGTTTGAAACACTCAGGTGTGTTTATTTATTTACGCCCGTTCTTGGTTTTAAAAAGCGCGAAGCGCACAAAAGCGACGAGGTCTAAAAACCGAGGCGCAAAGCGCAAATCGCAAAAGCGGTGGGCTTTTCGTACGCGAAGCGCAAGACAATTATATAATTTTTTTTATATATGCTATAGGTTTTTAGCATTATTTACTCAAAATATAGATGCAAATAAGGTATATATATGATTTAACTAAAATGTACAACCTTTTTAGCTACATGTATAACACTTTTAAGCACAAAAACAGCATGTGTACAAAAAGCGCGCTTTTTCTCGTTTTTTTTCTTGCGCTTTTCGTGCGCCTTTTGCGCTTTTCTTGCGCTTTTCGTACACTGCTCGCCTAGGGTTACATAAGGCGCACGGATTTGCGCCTAGGTGCGCTTTGCGCTTAAGCGCGCCTCAAGCGCGCTTTTTAAAACATAACGCCTGTTTATAATTTACACATGTATATATGTTGCCCGTATGTATATATGTTGCCCCGTATATATATGTGTATGCATGTATGTATGTATGTTTGTATGCATGTATGTATGGTTGTATGTATATATGTAGGTATGTATGCATGTATGTTTGTTTATGGGTATGCATAATTTATATTGTTAATATATAAAAATTTGACTAGACTCGTATATAAACTTTCAAGTATTTGCAAATCTTAAAGAGGTGACAGATTGGATTTCCCTCAGAGCAAGAGCTCTTGGTTACATCACTGTATATAAACGTACTGAAAACAAGGGAAAGGGGGAGAATAAGAGACCAGATTCGGCTACTATAGTTTGTACCTTACATGGCAAACCTCGTAGTGTAGCCACACTTCGGAAGACGGGTAGTAAAAAGTGTGAATGCCCGTTTGAAGTTAAGGCGAAATACAACTTGGGATACGATGGTTGGCGTTTGAGGGTCATCAACCCAACTCATAACCACCCACCTTTGTGAACGGAGACCACTTTATCGTGCTTAATACAGCAGAAGACGCTCCAATGCCACCTACACATGATTTTTGGAACCGTTTGGTTGGGCGACATAACATTCATACAAACCCATGGGTTAGGCTATATTGGGATCGTCTGCAACAGGGTCTTATGTTGTAATTATAACGTGTAATGTACTATTAATTGAATTTTTTTTATTTTCGTTTACGCTCTTTTATAGATATAACAAGTAGTGCATAAAAAAGTTTAATTTTATCTGTCTTTATGCTATCTTAAGCTTTTTGTTGTGATAAAAAAACACCATAAAAAAGTTTAATTTTATCTGTCGTTCGCCACTGGGGGGGGACCTCGAAAACTGGCCCTTCTGTAACTTCCCAAAGAAGTCGACCGCGCTCGAGCGCTTTATGAGGTTACGTGACCGCCCGGTCCCTGGACAGCGTGGAATCGAATGGAGCGCGCTGAGGGAGTTAGGCGCGGAGGAGAGGGCGAGGCAGTGGGTTCCAGAGGGTAGTGTTTGGGATCGTTTGTTTAGCATGTGCGGTGGGGAGGCTTATAGGCCGATAGTTATTCAGTTTTTGTCGACATTTCGCTTCCACCCACGCGTGGCTGGTGAGGAGGAGGACTCGACGAGCCGGAGATCTCGTTTAAGGTGTTAAATACTGAGAAGGGGATGTCGTTAGATGAGTGGGCTACCTTTACCGGGCTGTACGAGGAGGTTGACCTCGTACAGGATCATTACACTACAACCATCAGCAAGTTGGATTTGGATGAGATGGCTGCATGGTGGCCCACCATTGGTAGTGAGATATACGGTGTCCCAGATCAAAAGATAGGTATTGTTTTATATATTATTATTATTATAAAATATTGTTATTGTTTTACTCATTATATCAACTGTGCAGGGTTGGCAAGGCGTCTGAGATTGGTGACCTGTTGATTCGTTACCTGCACCGCTGCCTGACTTTCTCTGTCTATTTATATAAATGTTTGTTATACACTTACACGCTTAACGAGACAATTATATACGCTTAACTGCTTACGCTTAAAAAAACTAAAAACTAAAAGTGCCATCTTGTTAGCGTTATTTTATTAAAAATTTTGTTGGTCGTTCTAAAAAAAAAACACCATCCAAAACGAAGGTAAAAGTAGTAAAAGTATTAAAGTGATATCTACGGCTCTCAGAGGCCTGTACAGCCGCATAAGCATAAGTCAATGATTGACAATGATTGACACAGACCTCTGCGGCTCGCAGAGGTCTCTACAAGCCACAGAGGCTGGTGCAAATAAATTGTAAGGAGGTATAAATAAGTCCCACCTTAATAAAACTCGAAAACACATCCATATAATCTCAATCCCCAATTTTATAGAAATAAATAAATCATAGAACCTAAAAGTACCAATAACATTTCAGTCTTGCTCAAAACCGTACCTCTTTATCAACCCTGTCATGAACACCACCAACTGAAACAAGTAACAGAAGAGAAACAAGAGAGAGAACACACACACACACACACACCACACACACCTGAACAAACAACCCAACCCAACCAAACCCAGATTTGTTTCTCTCTCATCACCTTCTTCCAGATCTCCCAATGGATAATAATATTATTAATAATAATAATAATAATACATCTGCCTGCATCAAAGAGGTGAACAGATCAGCCTCCGTAGCCTTTTCCCCCGATGCCCCTTTCCTCGCCGCCGGCACCATGGCCGGTGCCGTCGACATGTCCTTCAGCTCTTCCGCCAATCTCGAGATCTTCCACCTAGATTTCCAATCGGACGATCGTACCCTGCCCTTATCTGGCTCTGTACCTTGTTCTGAACCCTTTAATCGCTTGTCTTGGGCAGATCACCCACATCTGGGTCTGAAGAGTTTTCTTTCGGTCTTGTTGCTGGTGCCTTGTTGATGGCAATATCGGTATCTGGAATCCAAGAATTCTTATTGGGTATTGTAAAGTTTCGATTTTTATTTGATTGCTTGAATCTTGGATAATGTTTTCATTGGATCGGTTGTTATAGGATGTAAAATTGGGGTCTGATTGGTAATGTGTAAGGATTTGAGCTGATTAGAAATGATCTTGTGCTGTTTCTGTTAGATAGGGAGTTTCTTTTTTATTTTTTTTATATATATTTTTTTTATTTTTTTAATTTGGAATTCAAGAATACTTATTGGGTATTGTAAAGTTCCAATTTTTATTTGAATTTGGGTTTATTTTTTTTCTTATTTTATGATTTGAATGTTGATGCATAATTGTTGTGTAATTGGTAATGTGGTTTTGTTAAGGGATTTTTTTTATTGGATCTGATTGTTTTTTAGGAATTTTAATATGAGTTTGTTCGTATTCGGTTAACTAGCTAGTAGACTAGTAGTGTAATTTGGATGCTTTAAGATCAATGGGCTCTCACTTAAGCTTTGCAAGGGTGATTTCTATGTGTATGTTGGGATACAAGTGATATTAGCATTGATAATTTGATCCGTCGTTAACTGCGGAGAAAAGAAAATGAACTAATAAAATTGGAAATGGTGCTTGTATATGATTAAGATAGAGAGACACCTTCTTTTGTTGCTAAAGATTGTTCTTTGTGTTTATCTAATGTTTTTCTTCTGTGAAGATGGGAAAATTATAAGACACATGGTTTTCTTGCTGATGATTCATAGTTCGAGATTTTAAAATGGTGTTATGTTAGCGCGAAATGCGATAAGATATTGATAGTTGGACAAATTGGAATTGAGATTCATAAGAAATGAAAATTAAAAAAAAAAAAATCTAATCTTGTTGTTCGTGTCACGTGTATTGTAGTTGGTGATGGGAAAAGCCATTCTTTCATTCTATTTTAATTTATATTGCTTGTGCTTTGTATGTTGTGCTTCTTTATACTTTTTTATCACACCGAGGCGACTCGTGATCATTAAAATATCATTTTTTATTATCACGAAACGCTTATTGTTATTATCTTAACTGACTGTAGTTCTGAAGAAAATGAAGGCGCTCTTATTCAACAATTATCGAGGCATAAAGGGCCTGTAAGCGTTGATTTTTGTTTCTATGATCATGGGTGTACTATGCATCATATCCCTTACTTTTTCTTTTCTCCCTTTAGGTCGTGGTCTTGAGTTTAGTAGTCTGTCACCGAACCATCTTGCTTCTGGTGCTGAAGAAGGGGAAATCTGTATATGGGATATCGCAAAGCCAACAGAACCGACTCATTTTCCTCCTCTCAAGGTAAGGATACTAATATTCTGACATCATCTATCTACATTATATATTAAAAAATAATTGGAAATTTCTGTGCATTTAATCAAAATGTTATGAGTGAATTATTCAAAAGCCAACCATATCTTAAATATCTAATAAACCGCCACATGCAGGAAGTGCATCAGCTAAACAGGGTGAGATCTCTTTCTTATCATGGAACAGGAAAGTTCAACCCATATTGGCATCCACTTCTCTTAACGGGACAACTGGTATGAGCATAAACAACGATATTTATCAAGATAATATATGTTTTGAGATATTTAGGTTATATTGTTTGTTGTTTTGTTTCAGTGGTTTGGGACCTCAGGAAGCAAAAACCGATTATAAGGTAAACATATAGACTTGGATGCAAAATACCAATTATAATTTGTATATTATTAGGTATCTGAACTGTTAAGGAACAATGTATGAACAACCGATATACAGTTTTTCAGATTCAGTTAGAAGACGATGCTCTGTTTTACAGTGGCATCCTGATTTTGCCACTCAACTGATTGTTGCTTCAGATGATGATAGTTCACCTGCTTTGAGGGTAACGAGTTAGGCCTTGTGTTTGTATTTCAAATGATACCACAAGTTAATATATTATTCTGATGATGTAGCCTTTGTTTTGGCATGCAGATATGGGATATGCGTAACACAATGTCGCCACTGCGAGAGTTGGAAGGTCACAGTAAAGGTATGCTATTTCTCAATTAATTGGGGATGTTTTTAGCATACTTATTTAGTTTTCATTAGATGGTTTATGAAAGTTATTTTCTTTGCCAGATACCTATCATTTTTAAATTTAGATATATCAAATGATGATCAAGAAGATATGCAATTTTTTTTTTCATAATTTCTTTTTGATGAAATTATCTACATACAAGGAGAATAAAACACAATAAGTTATACTTGCATACCAAACGTACTCAATAAGAAAGTTCCCGTGACACATAAATTGTCTTGTTTGCATGAATGTTTACATCATTATGAAATGTGTTGATACTGCTTTCTTGTGGTAGGTAAATGCAAATAAAAGCTGTTTACTATAATACTACAGTAAAAAAATAGATATGTTGAATATGTATATGTATATCATAGTTATCAAAGGCGCTAGGCGCACTCAAGGCGCATAGGCTCTCCCGGGCCTAGGCGCAAGGCGCAAAAAAGCGAGGGCCTGAGATAAAAAAGCGAACAAAGAAAATAAAGTAAAATATAATAACATAATGCTATTTTTCATCTGGTTAGTATCAAAAGTTTTAAAATATTGATGTATTAGTGTATAGAATTAGTTTTCCTTAGATAAAAGTAGAAATTTGGCTGGAATCAAGCCATAGTTTAACGAATTTGGCTAGAAACTCTCCGGGGTTTGGGACTTTAGCTAAAATCAGTGCCTAAACCGTCACCTGGAGAATTAAAGCGCAATTCCCTTGACTCAAAGCGCAAATGCATCGCCTCGCCTAAAAAATGGGCCTAGGCGCAAGAAGCGATGGCTTTTAACAGGATGGTAACGTTGATGATTACTATAAACAGGATTGTATATGTATACGTGTCTAATTGTCTATATTAAATTTCTGAACTGAGTCTGAGTTTCTCACAATTTTTCGATTCAAGAACCACAAGTAGACAAACATTTAAAAGGATGGTTAAGTTGATGATTACTATTATTATATTCAACATTTAAACCTTTAACCAAAATTGGTATATCTACATGAAAACTGAAAACATATGATTAACTGATTTAAGGCGCTTAACCATTTCCGAACCTTGGTAAAGTTATTAGCAAACAGACACTTACTATTTGTCATAATAATTTTAGTTTGCCGTTACGAATATTTTGATGGTGTTACTTTTAACATTTTTTACTTCTCGCTTTTCAACAATATGGTGTAACAGGTGTGGTTGCAATGTCATGGTGTCCCACTGACAGCACCTATTTGCTAACATGTGCCAAAGATAACCGCACTATTTGCTGGACACCAACTCTGCTCAGGTCTGTAAATCTTTCCGTTAGTTTAAATCTATAATGGTTTACTTAGTAAATATCTTATGGTAATTTTTCGTTCTTTTAGCGTCTAACCTACTTAAATGTCTTGATGTAGATCGTATCTGAACTTCCAGCTGGCACCAACTGGAATTTCGACGTTCACTGGTATCCAAAGATACCAGGAATCATATCAGCATCTTCTTTTGACGGGAAAATTGGCATTTATAATATTGAGGTACTTATCTCTGTCTTTTTATATCGTTATTTCTTCTGTAAGACCATAGCGTATTTCCACTCATAATTAAAAAAAAAAACATATTTGCTTCTGACCATGTTGAAATCATGAGGTTTATCTATTAACCTTTTTATAAGCTTAAGCCTTTTTTCTCCCTTTTTATAGGCCTGTGCTCGATATGGTGCTGGTGAGAATTACTATGGTTCAGGTAATGCGGCTCTATATAAAGTGAAAGTGTTACGTTTTATGTATCTGTAAACATCCCTTTGTTAAGATAATCCTAAACCATTGTCTATATCTGGTTCCTGTTTTGCAGCGCCATTAAAAGCGCCGAAATGGTATCAACGTAAAGCTGGAGTTTCTTTTGGCTTTGGTGGGAAAGCTTGTTTCGTTTCACTCAACTGGTTCTTCTGGACCATCAGAGGTATACATATTTGCACTGCTTGTCTACTTAGTTATATAATATAACTGCCTTCTAGTTACCTAACTGTCTTTTTCTATAGGTTAATGTGCACGACTTGGTTACCGAACACAGTTTAGTGACTACTTCATCTGAATTTGAAGCTGCAATGCGAAGCGGAGATAGATCTACTTTAAGGCTTCTTTGTGACAAAAAGTCACAAGAGTCTGAGTAAGTTCCCATAAGATTCTTTAACTAGTTTTTTTTTTTTTTTTTTTTTTTTTTTTTTTTTTTTTTTCATACGTATGTATAAAAAAATAAAAAAAAATGGACAAAAAGGCATCTACAGGTGAACGCATATGCCCCGTTTCTTCTGGGATTGTAAATATCTATTTTTTACCGGTTACCAACCCTTGAATGCGTTTTGTTGTGTGAGCAGATCGGAGGAGGAAAAAGAAACATGGGGATTCTTGAAAGTGATGTTTGAAGACGACGGAACAGCAAGAACAAAGCTTTTGAACCACCTTGGCTTTACTTTACCTGTAGAAGTGAACGAGGATGTACAAGAATTATCTCAAGAAATAAGTTCTCTAAATTTTGAAGAACAAGAAGCAAGTAAAGACGCATTTGTAGGTGGCAATCAAACACCAATTGATAACGGGGAAGATTTCTTCAACAATCTCCCAAGTCCTAAATGTGATACGCCTGTCTCAACTCCTGGGAAAAACGCTGAAGAATATGTTCCCAATTTTGAAGAATCACCAAAGGAAAGTGATTTGCATTTGGGGACCGTGACCCTTCATTTAATGATGCTGTACAACGGGCTTTGGTTGTTGGGGATTATAAGGGAGCTGTTGCACAGTGCATAGCGGCAGATAAGATGGCCGATGCTTTAGTTATTGCACAGGTTGGCGGTGCTTCCCTTTGGGAGACCACACGTGATCAATACCTAAAGAAGAATCGTTCTCCTTACCTAAAGGTCATTTCCCTTTTCATCTTCTCGCTGCCGTAAATGCTATAATCAATTACATACCAGCATGCATGCGGCATGCGGGTCATTAAAAGTTGGTTTCTTGTTTCACTCACATCTTTCAGTAACCTGTTGACTGGTTGACACACTGACATGGCAGTTATTGAACAATTTGAACAAAAAGTGTGCCATGTCATCAGGCTACTGATAGGGTCTGAATGTCTGATATATTAACATCTGAATCTGTCATCAGGCGGTAATCGGATGAACTAAACAAAAGCCCTTTTTTTTTTTTTTTTTCTAATATGACCCATGTGGTGTTTCCTCGAGAACAATGAAGTGGGACAAATGAAAAATAAGCATTTGTTTTTATGTGATTTGTCCGTAGTTATATAAATTTTTTTTTTGAGTTTATCAATCTCTGTGGTTCAACTAAGTACCGGTATATTTTTCTTCAACAGGTTGTCGCTGCAATGGTAAATAATGACCTAGTTAGTCTGGTAAATACCAGGCCCCTGAAATCCTGGAAGGAAACACTTGCTCTCCTATGCACTGTAAGTTTCCTAGAGTTATGATTACTCTTCTACTTATGCCTGTTATAATTACTGTAGATTAATTATGCATATATATTCACAGTTTGCACAAAGGGAGGAATGGACTTTACTTTGCGACACCCTTGCAGCTAGGCTTGTAGCTGCTGGTAATACACTAGCCGCAACTCTTTGTTACATATGTGCTGGCAACATTGATAAAACAGTTGAAATCTGGTCAAAGAATGTTACTGGTGAACACAAGGGTGAATCCTACGTTGAGCTTCTTCAGGTAACCATACTACCTTATGCGTGACGTTTTTAATTTATTTATTTTTTTCATGTGAAAAGTAATAACAAAAGTTAATAATATCTTTTTTATATTAGGATTTAATGGAGAAGACTGTGGTTCTTGCTTTAGCAACTGGTCAGAAGAGATTCAGTGCTTCTTTATGCAAACTTGTTGAAAAATATGCTGAAATATTAGCGAGTCAAGGACTTTTGACCACCGCTATGGAATATTTGAAACTTATGGGCACCGAAGACTTGTCTCCTGAACTTGTTATTTAAGAGATCGTATAGCACTCTCATCTGAACCAGGTATATGTTTTGTGTTTTACAATTTTTTTGTCCCCCTGGCTTTTGATACCTTCGGTTCCCTAGCACCGGAAGCTATTTGTTTCCTGACCAGGGTTTAGCGGGTTGTCCATAGCAATGTCTCAGTGGCAGGGGGTAGGGTTTTGTGTTTAGTAGATTAGGATTTGCCAGTGTTGTAAAAGGCGCCCTAGGCGCTAGGCTGAAGAAAAACTAGGAATTATGCCCTAGGCGGATTCCTGGCCAATTTGGCAGTTAGGCGGAGCCTAGGCGGGCCTAGGTGGTGTTATTTTTTATTTTTATTATTTTTTTATTAAATTTCTAAGTATTTCTAGGTATTTCTTAGTATTATGTGTATATATCTAAGTATTATGTGTATATATCTTAACATATTTTCAAAAAACCCCTAAATTTGTGTGTATATATATATATATATAACACATATAAAATACCAAAACGCCTAATTCCGCCTAGTCCCGACTAGTCCCTAGGCTGGACCTCACCGCCCGCCCAGCGCCTAGCGCCTTTTACAACACTGGGATTTGCTATCCAGAAAGGGGTGGCGGCGCAGCTTGTTGCCCGCTTGCCTGCTATCTTGATGTAATCCTTGCAGTTTTATAATTAATAAAAAAAAATTAACAAAAAAATAAAATAAATTATATTTTAAGTTTCAACTCTTTAACTTTTTTGTATGTTTGCTTATACAGAGAAAGAGACAACACGGTCGGCAGATTTTGTTCACAGTCAACCACAAATGGGAGCTGTATACGGTACAAACCAGCAAACAAACTCTGTTGTCGAACCTTCTAGAAACTATTATCAGGTAAATTTTTTTTCTTCGTAATCTCTCATGAAAGAAAAATATTATACAATTAGAAAACCTATATATTCAATTACAGAAAACTATGCAGGATAATAGCTCTTATCAACAACCATCTGAGCCTTTATACAATCCTCAATATCAACAGCCACAACAACCTTCTCTGTTTGTTCCAACTCCTGCCGCTCATGCTCCACCTGTACGTAAATAATTAAACACTACATATATGTGTGTGTTAACAGTGTTATGCAAAGTTGGATTAGTGATATTATTTGTTATTTATGTTTTTTTTAGGTGGGATTTAATCCACCGCCAGTTACAACTCAGCCTGCACCCAAAGTCTTTGTTCCTACAACACCGCCTGTTATGCGAAACGCTGACCAATACCAGCAGCCTCCCACTTTGGGTTCTCAGTTATATCCCGTATGTATATATGACTTTCTTTTTTTTTTTACTTCTGTTTTTTAATTATTATTTACTATATTTATATAATATCTGCTAACAATTTAGTCTCAGGGGAATTCTAATCCTGTTTACCAACCTGGACCACCGGGGCCTGTTTCACTTGGGCCTGTTCCATCTCCAATGGTTGCAACAACTGGGCCAAAGATATCACACGGTGTGACACCACCGGTCAGGGGATTTATGCCTGTTAATAATACAGGATTACAAAGAACTTCCTCAGCTCAAATGCAACCGTCTGCTGCTCCTCCACCGCCTGCCGCACCTCCTGCTGCTCCTCCAACTGTACAGACTGCTGATGTGTCAAATGTACCTGGTAATTTCAATATTTCTCTCTGTTTTTTTTTTATTTTTTTATTTTTATTATATAGCTTTTCTCATTCCATGTATATTATGTATTTTGACCGTTATGTTTTCAGCCCAGCAAAAGGGAGTTATTGGAACTCTGACAAGACTTTTCAATGAGACATCGGAAGCATTGGGAGGGTCAAACGCTGTTCCAGCTAAGCGGCGGGAAATTGATGATAACTCCAAGAAAATTGGTGCTTTGTTTGCGAAGCTAAATAGTGGTGATATATCGAAAAATGCTGCTGAAAGCTTGTGCAGCTTTGCCAGTCGTTGGATCGTGGTGATTTTGCCACTGCTCTCAAAATCCAGGTATCGTTTTTGACTCTACGCTAGATATTTTATTTCAACCCATAAAATACTTTATGAATAGGCCGATCATTTAAATTCTTATTACTGGTCGAACGACTAAAATCAATAAGTTTAGCGAAAAAGGAAACGTTGATGGTTGCCCAAAGCATACAACCATTCAATTATTCAGATTTTTATTTATAACAATGTTTTTTAATTATATATTATTTTTTGTGAAAGGTGGATCTCACGACAAGTGACTGGGACGAGTGCAGCTTCTGGTTAGCAACTCTGAAACGAATGATCAAGACCAGGCAAAATGTGAGATAAACGACGCTCACAGCGACAGGCATGTTATTCTTCCATAATGATGGTTGGAGATGCTTTAAATTTGTTGCCTTCTTGTACACAAGAACTTGATCGTATAACCGTCTAGCGGATTTTACTTGTCATTTCATCTTCCTTACCCGAGGACATTTCTCGACTTCATTAATTATTTCTTCCTGTTTTGTTTGATTTTTATAAAGCAGTCAAGGATGTTGAATGATTTATGGTGTATGGAGGCTAGAATTGGTTGGTTTTCCCAATTAATAGATACTAAAAGTTTTGATATTTTAGTTTTTGTTCAGTCATCTATATGATGTTTTATTTGCAAATATTTGGCAAGTGGCAAGTGAAAATGAAGATAAGAGTTTGAGTCCATTTGGTCTCAACATCGAATCCGATCCAGAGGGGTTTTACCGCAGTGGGCCTTCGGGTGGCGGGTTTTTCCCTTAATTGGTGGCTTGCTGGACTTGGGTTGGTCATTGCGGCAACCATTTGTTCAGTACTAACCCATTGGAAGTTTAGTTGATATTTAGTTGGTTGTTAAGATTCCGGCTATTTATCCATTGCTTATTAGTTATTACTTATTACCCACATACGGAGATGTCATGTACGTCTGCAAACCTTTTTGACACTGGTAAAAAGACTAAGAATATAGCAAAACACAATGATATAAATATTGGTAAGTTTCAATTTTGAATCGAACGGATAGGCAGCGGATCAAAGATATAAAGAAAAAACCACTATTTGACAAACAGTGCAATTGAATAAAAGATATAGAAACACCACCAAAATTTGATAATAGAATCCAAAAAACACCACCTAATTGGGCCAGGCCAAGTGGGGTTATAGCTCACTTGGTAGAGGCTCTTGCCTCTTAGTGGAAGGTCTTGGGTTCAATTGGTAGAGCTCTTGCTTTTACAAGTTCAAAAAAAGTAACTAGACACTAGACTTTGTAGCAATGTATTGGTTAGTGGTGATATATGAAAGTGTTTTGCTAAAAAGCTTGTGTAGCCTTATCAGGCGTTGGATCATGGAGACGCTGATTTCAACACATTTATTTGACAAATGGGCTCCTTTTATTTTTATTATTATTACCATTACCATTACCATTACCATTATTATTTAAATTCCTATCGGTTAAAAGAGTAAAATTTACACATTGATTCACAAATCAGATAAGTTTACATTTAGGTGGA
Organism: Ambrosia x helenae; assembly: GCA_030844895.1. Classification (NCBI taxonomy): domain Eukaryota; kingdom Viridiplantae; phylum Streptophyta; class Magnoliopsida; order Asterales; family Asteraceae; genus Ambrosia; species Ambrosia x helenae. Next base: position 9,314,739 of record CM061223.1, read on the forward strand.
ATATTATTTGTGAAATAATAAGTTGTTAGGACTCGAGGGACTTGTTAATAAAATAGTTTATTATAGAGGAGAGTTTACTAAATATTAAAGGGGGCTTATTGTAAGATTATGTTTTATAAAAGTAGGATTAAGGTGCAAACCGCAGACACACCTTTTGATAAAACATAAACTCCTCTTCCTCTCCCTCTTACTTCCTCCGTCCTATTTTAAATGTCCATTTTTCTTCTTTTTGTTGTTCCAAATTAAATGTCAATTTCTAAGCAATTTCCAGTTTTGCTCATAAAAGACAAAAGACAATCAAAGATTTGAAATAATAACTTGAGGATATTATTGTCATTTTACAACATACAATAAAAAAATTTCTTAATCTGTGTGTTTGTGGGCCCATGACATTTAAAATGGGACGGAGGTAGTATAATTTTGGCCGGTCCTAATCGCCGCCTCCTCCCTTCGCCGCTAACAACCACCGCGGTCACCTCCATCTTCTCGGTTGGTTCGTGCTCGGTTGTGAACTTCCTACTAGTGATGATTCGTTGTAACCCGCGTGTTACAATTCTGGTGTAGTCGTCAAAGGTTGATTACTAAACCTTCTATGGTTGTTTATATTATTTATTTGTTTATACGCGTTTAACTGAGATCCTGATTAGGAATATTTATATATATAAATCGGCCCTCATATATATTGTATATATAATCGATTTTGTTAATAAATATAAACCGCTTTCGATTCATATATGATACCATGATTTCCAATAGTGGTATCAGAGCCACGGTTAAGCGCATATAGATGATAAAGTTATAATTTTGTTCTATGTTTTATTTGTCAAAAAAATTATTTATTTTGACAAAAGATCGAAAACTTTTGGTTGTTCATGGATTGTGATGAGAATCGGGCCCTAGGTTTTTTACCCTTGTCATGGTTGTGTGTTGTGATGTTTTTATTTTTTTATTGATTTGTATTTTTATTACGGATATTGGATCCGATGTAATAGATAGGATTAGAATAGATTTATTTTATTTGTATTTCAAATTTATTATTGTAATCCTACAAGTACAAGATCAAGATGAAGATAAAAAGGCGAACAGGTTCCATGAAGATCGAGATCTCGGGTCGAGTGGAAGTTATCAAAATAGGTTTTGAAACCCTTTAGACTAGTTCATATCGTTTCTGGCTAAAACGAAACGGGCGACCCATTATGTGACACCCGACATATTCAACGTAACATTTTACAAACATACAAGTCTGCCTTAGTGAAAAACATTTATTAACGTACTTAACTGGGTCAGTTGAGTCATGTTATATTACGTATTATCCAGGGTTCAATGATTCGGAGGATCATTGGGGTTATTTTATGTACACACTAGTCTTGAGTCCCGTTGTTGGTGAATTACATGAATTGAATTAAGTGTTATACATAGATTGATCCATATATGTCATACAATGTGCAAATACGTGTTTTAACGGTGTTTACATGATTATGCATGATTCTATATGCTTAACATATGTTAGAGTTGCATGTTCATGTGTTAAGATGTGTTAAAACGCCTTTAAACGACAAAATTGGAAAATCTGGAAATAGAAGAAATTGGTTCGACCTTAAGGGGGGTCGAACCAAGCTACTGAATCTTGGAAACACTCATTCGACCTCACCAGAAACTCATTCGACCCCTGTAAGGGTCGAATGAACAGATAGTATAAATACCATACCTTGCAATTTTTCATCATTTCACAAACCCTAAACGCATCTAAACACTCTCTCTCTCGACCTTAAACACTATGGAATGAGTTTTTGACCTTGTTTTTCATAATCTAACCTACATACACCTTCTATATCATAAACAAGTGAAGATCTAAGGTGTGTTCTTGATCCAAAATCCTTTTTAAGCATTTTTGATTCGTTTTTTATTAAACCCCAAGGGTCCATATCTGTTCTAAGATGGTTTTCATGATTGAAAACCTTTCTAACACCTTTCTAAACAAAACCCCATCATTAAACAAGAGTTTTCATACAAATTAACATGTGTTAATGGTGTTTCATGTTGTGTTATGTGTTGTTTGATGATTGAATGTTGTTTAGATGATATGGCAATGATCTAGGGCTGCTATTGATGGTGGTTTATGATTATCTTAGGTTCCAAGTTGATGGATGATGATGTTTTGTCTATTTTGGGGGGGTTTTGTGTTAGATCTAGGGTTTGATCATGATGTTATCTATAACTTATAATAAAAGAATTGAAGATTGATGAGTTGTCATTCAATGAAGGCCTGAGAAAGCCATTTTAATGACATGGTTTTGAGTTATTAAAGATTTAATGTTTTGGGTCTACGTATCTTTCATATAGTTATTGTTTATTGTGACCGTTGACTTGGATCCTGGCATGTCACGCGTCTCGCAGTAAAACCCTGCACGTGGAATTCGAGGGTGTGACATATTAGGGGCTCGATTCGTTTAATTTTTTTTTTTCTGTTTTTGTGGTTATGGTTTATTTAGTGTAAATAATCTAGATAACCCAAAATAAATAAAATTTTTCATAATCATGGCAACGGTTTTATTAAAACAAGTTTTATAAAACTAAAAAGCATATTTAATAAAAGCATATGTTTTTGTGGTTGTGGTTTACTTAGGGGCTCATTTGCCCTTGATTTGACCAAATTACCCTTGACTTAACGTCAAAAGTTAACTGGGTTAAGTCCTTGGACTGTTTTGGTCTATTTTTTCAAAAGTCAGGGATTATTCAAGCAATTTTTAAAAGTTTGGACTTGAGTGACAAATTAGCCCAAACCACAGGGATGGTTTTGGTAATTTACTCATCTATCTATATATATATATATATATATATGCAAAGCTAATAATCCTACATGTCATAATATTATACAATCTCTCATTTGAGAGATGTCACATAGGATGTGATGTGGCAACTCTAAACCAATTAAAAAAAAAGGAATAAATATGATTTAATCTAATCTATTAAATACCTAATCTACTAAATCTAAATATTAAACTTTTATTATTATTATTATCTCTCTCATGTTTCCTCCCATAACTTTTAAACGTTAATATCTTTTATATACGAGATTTTTTAAAGAAAAAAAATTACACCAAATTAACGAGCGTTTTATTATCTTTCCAACGAGTACCATAGTGCTATATAAAAAACGGAGAAAAAAATGACTATTTTTTGTAACCCGACAGGTATTGTTTCGGGTTTGGGATTAGTTTTAAAAAAATTGTGGGTTTGGGTCGGGTCTGGGATTAGGTGATACCCGACCCGATTACCCGAAACAACATACCCAAATACCCGAACTATATAACCGATCATATACCCATGAATTTTTTAACGCATCACATAACCCTTAGACTAATGCGTTCGATATTTCAATAATTAACTTTTTTTTCATATTTCATGTTAGTTATTTTTTGAATGATCGATTACAAACTTCCGAATTCATTTGTAATAGCACTAGATTTATACTCCGCCGCAGAGATTCGTTTTTTTTTTATATTTGAATATGATAACTTATGGCAGAGATTTGTTTAAAATAATAATAATAATAATAATAATAATAATAATAATAATAATAATAATAATAATAATAATAATAATAATATATTTTATTATGTCATATTAGATATTTCAACTCGGGACGCTCCCGGGATAAAAACTAGTTACTAAATAAACAAAACACAAAAAATCAATTTTTAAAACATCATAAAATATGCTACAAATAAATCAGTACAATACAATATCATCATTCTGAACATGAACGAAAAGAATTCAAAAGATTACAGTGTTTTATAAAAAAAACTAGTTTTTATCCCGGGAGTGTCCCGGGTTGAAATATCTAATATGACATAATAAAATATATTATTATTATTATTATTATTATTATTATTATTATTATTTTAAACAAATCTCTGCCATAAGTTATCATATTCAAATATAAAAAAAACAAATCTCTGCGTCGGGGTATAAATCTAGTGCCATTACAAATGAATTCGAAAGTTTGTAATCGATCATTCTAAAAAGAACTAACATGAATTAAGAAAAAAAAAAGTTAATTATTGTAATATCGAACGCATTAGTCTAAGGGTTATGTGATGCGTTAAAAAATTCATGGATATATGATCGGGTATATAGTTCGGGTATTTGGGTATGTTGTTTCGGGTAATCGGGTCGGGTATCACCTAATCCCGGACCCGACCCAAACCCACAATTTTTTTTAAACTAATCCCAAACCCGACACAATACCTGTCGGGTTACAAAAAATAGTCGATTTTTTCTCCGTTTTTTATGGAAAGATAATAAAACGCTCGTTAATTTGGTGTAATTTTTTTCTTTAAAAAATACCGTATATAAAAGATATAAACGTTTAAAAATTATGGGAGGAAATATGAGAGAGAAAATTTTAAATTTATTTTTAAAATTATTCTTTCTTAAAATAACTCAATTTAATTAATAAAGGAAACAATTCAAAAACACCAAAAACTTTCTATTATGATGCCACGTGGCACTCTCAAAGGAAGGTTGAGGCCTCCATTACACGCCACGTTAGCATATACGTTTTCTTATATATAGATAGATAGATACAACCAGAAGATAAACACGCATATCTTATGATAACAATCGGCTCTTTTAAAGAAAATAAAAACCCCATTAAAAAACAGTCTTTAAAATCATAAAGATAAAAGATTGCATGAAAACAAAGTATTCAATAAAGTTGACTAAAAGATAAAAGATTGCATGAAAACAAAGTATTCAATAAAGTTGACCAAAAGTCAAAACTGATAAGAAAAACTAAATCTTTATCCAAAAATTCACAACAATCAATTCTTTAAAAATTATTAAAACACAGTCTATCTTTATCCTAGTCGGGTTGCTCTTCTTAGGCGAAATGTGAATATTTTGGATTCTTCCTGTTTTCTCTGTGATTCGGATCAAGAAACTTTGCTGCACGTTTTTACTGGTTGTATGCTGACCTTCGGAGTTTGGGCTGCTATTGGGTCTTGGATTAAGATTAGTCCGTTTTATGCTTTTGATTCGGTGGACCTTCTGCACATTGGAGATGGGAATAGGAACAGTGGGGCTAAGAAGATTATCAATGGGGTCATACTGGTTACGCTCTGGGTCGTTTGGAATGCTAGAAATGAAAAGCTTTTTAGACATAAAGAGGCGAAAGTGTGTGAGATGGTAGCGAAAGTTAAGTCTTTGTCGTTTCTTTGGCTTAGGTCTAGATCCAGATTCAATAATTTAATCTTGAAAGATTGGGCCTTATACCCTCTGTATATGATGTAGTTGGATGTGCGGCGGTCCTTGTTTTGAGGACCTTCCGTGTTTTTTGAATGAAGTTCACTTTTCAAAAAAAAAAAAAAAAAAAAACCATAAGAAAATATACATATAAATCTCAAAAAAATAAATAAAATTCCCAAAAATCAAGCATCGGAAACGTGTTGTATCACACGCTTACCAACTTGTACTTTTTTCTTGCTCTTAATATAAATAGATAACTGATTGATGTAAATTAGATATAAGGTAACTAAATAAATACCTGCATAATTTAGGGTATAGGAGAGACCGTTACAACCGTGAGCTTTAACACCGAGTTTAAGAAAAGGTCATTATCGCTGCTGTAAGAGGTGGTGTATCCTATTGATGTGTCGTAAAACACATATATTTTCCTATGTATTTTGTATATTATTTGGTCAAGTTTTTATTCGTTTCGTGTCATTTTTATTATATATTTATTTATTTTATTATTTTATAGCTGTTCGTAGAAAATGAGCTTAAAACCAGGGGCGGATTTATAGCCTCTTTGGCGGGTTCCCGGGAACCCACTCGGTTCGAAATTTTTAGTGTAAATGTATATAAAAAAAGGAACCCATAAGAAAATTATGAAAGGAACCCATTACAAAAGAGTGTAGGTGTCGTAGTGGTAACACCCTCCATAAACAGACGCGTGACTGCGTGAGTCCAGGTTCGATTCCCGTCTCACCCAAATAATTTTTTCTTTCCAGCTTTGTTTTTTTTTTTTTAATTAAAACTAACAAAACCCTAGTCAACCACTCAACCCTTGACCTCTCCTTCTCCTTCCAAAGTCCAAACAAACGTAGCTTCTCATTTCTCAATCATCTTCTTCCAAACAAAACAACTCAGCCGCTGCAGCCTCTGGCTCTGCCGCCCGCCGCCCGCTGGACCTCTGCTGCTCTGCAGCCTCTGCTGACCGCCGCCGGACCTTCTCCTTCGGACAATCGGACC